>JBAIZZ010000220.1:1562752-1601473 GCA_037355905.1 Heliconius aoede
CATAATTCACGTCACAATACAATATTCCTACCAAATAACTAACATCTTGGAATAAATAGTCGACGTCGTCCAACAAATAGCCGGAACGTGTCAAATGTATTAATCTGGTACTGGTACGTCCAAATTGGTTGAAAACATATCAATCTAGCTCCTGCCACATACTAATTGCTCAATGAGGCTGGCCCGTCGTACGGCGACGTATGGCTTAATCTCAACGATATTCATAGATCTTATATAGTTGAGATTAGAGATCATATTTCATTGGATGCTGCTGGTCCATGTTGATGAACGTTCAGAACAACGATGAGAGATCGTAACGTGTATAGTTCATTAGCTCGGTCTCTGTGTGCAACGGAGTGAGTTTGATTATAATTATTATTGGGATAATGTTATTGAAGTAATGGCTGCGGTTTGGTTTGTTTTGTAGTGTACAATGAGTTGTTGGATATTTTTAGTTCTTGTTTTTAATTGGCCAAAAGTATTATAAAATTTTGATTTTAATTTAGATAATATTGGCTAACATAATATATTATATGTTATATCGATCCATTTACTAGTTTACAAATAAATATATAAAGCTTTTTCTTAATAATTTAATGAAAATATACAGCCATTCAATTTTGATTTTATCCATGGAGTATATAATGATTTCCAACAGTCCTTTATACCATTTACTAAAATGTAATTGAAGTACATAACCTATTTGATTGTTGTTTCTTATTTGATTTGTGGCCTCTGACATATTGAAAATTCCCATTATGTTAAATTCTACTGAACACACAGTCAACTAAAATAATAAAGTCAAGTCTGAAGTACGCCATATTACTCGATGATTGCTAAGTCTCTATTTACTTGGGCCTCGTCTTGAAATCTCAGAAATAGAATTTGTGATTAACGTTACAAAAGTCCTTTTTAATAAGATTCGGTTAAATTACGCTTTATAAATGCGTTATTCAATACTCATACAGCAGCTTATGGTTTTCAATTTAGTAATTTAATGATAATATTTACTGGAGACGTTTGTTTGGAGCTTTAATGATTTACGTGTGATGAAATGGGTTATCATTGACTTTTTTATTCTAATATATAAATATTGACAAAATCTAGTTAAGTCTGCCTAATTAAATTAAATATTGGATTAAATTCCCTTTATAAATTTAACAATTTAAGCACCATAAAAAGCTTATAAAATAAGAAAAATCTGTGTTCATTGGTTAGTCGATCGAGATTATTTATCAGTAGGAATTTCTTTTCTATAGTATGTCACACATAATAAAGTAGGCAGAGCGAACTTTGAGCCTTCCTATATATCAGTTCAGTAATTTAAGGTTTTATAAGCTTCATGTTCATTGCCTACCCACACGGAGCACCTGGAAATCTAGTGTTAAGACATTCTGTTCCCCAACTAATAATGTCAAATTAGAGATTATTATAAGGGTGCTGCAAATACATATAAGAATGTAGTTGAAGCAGGCGAAGTTGCGAATGGATTTTTTTAAATAGATTTTTAATAAAATTCATCGTTTGTGATGTGACTGTTATATATTTTACTTTTAATATCTTCGGTAGGTAAAATGAGATCATCGTGAAAGCCTAAAAGCTCATAAAAAAAATAAAAAAAAAAATCATAAAAGATAAAAGAAGATAATATTCAAATGTAATATAATGAGAATTTCATATGTGTATATTTAATACCTACATTTTTAATATATCATATTTAATATTTCTGTTAACAGAAATATTATTAACAATATTACTATAATAATACACTAGATATTCTAAACAAGATAAGTGTTATACAAAAATGAGTAGAATGTATATTTGAAATATAATATATAAACAGTATTATATACACTACGTTTTTTGCCTTTAATAGATGTGACCCACAACGAAAGTTAATATGATCGTAGCTGTATTGACACGAGTATCGATACGAACGACACTTTACTAAGAATAGTGTAATGTAAAAGTGGCTTTAGTTAATCTGATAATGTAGATTTCTATATGAATTTGAACGTTACATATTTTGAAAAAGTAAAATATATTCAGAGAAAACCACAAATTCAAAATAATATATTTTTTTCAGTTTTACGCTCAAATCTGCACATATACACAGAGAAAACACCAAGACTTTCTTTTCTGTATTTTCCTCCTAATTTTCAAAATATAGCTTGTCCAGTGAAGAAAAACGACGCCGCGCTTTGTTTTTCTCTGAATAGCGATCGATGTAACATAACCGCCGCGTTGATCTGGTAATCGTGTACTACCTATATAAGCTGCCTGTCTCAAGCTACAGTATCTTACTTAGAATATTTTTTTCTTAAAATACATATTTTATACCATTTCTGTAACACATTCTAAGTTATCGACATCCGAACATAATATTATACTAGCACTATTAATAAAAAAATCTTTCAACGCTATCTCAAGGCAGCAGCCGTTGGCGGGTCAATGTATAAATATGGATAAGTGAGGAAAATATGGAACTATCGAATCCTTTGTTCAAGCATTCGTTAACCAGATTACAAATATGGTTTTTCTTAATGGTGACTTGGTTTTGCAAGAGTAGCAGGCAATTTTTACAAGTAAATTGATACAAAGAATATTGATTTTGTCTCCTTTTCTATTTTTGTTCTAGTTTCACGCTGTGTCCCGCATGCAGGCGGGTAAAGAGAACCTGATGTTAAGATACCCAGTACTTTTTGCTCAGTGGAACTCTTTTCTATTAGCGGGAGTCAACCGTCTACCGTCGCGCTTAAGTGAGACGCTGTGCTTTTACGGCCCCTCTGTTTAATAAGATTTATATAAATTTAAGAAACACAATCGTAAAAGCCACAAGGGGAGCATTGAAATTTTAATAGTTATGGTTTTGGTTTCGACAATTGGGAAATTGGGCGAATGATTATGATTAAAACTGTTCACATTTCGTCACCCGGGTAAGACAAATTGAAGCAGAGAGTTGTAAGTCTGAAAAATGTACATTTGCGCATGATTTTACTGATGCCTATTATCTTAATATATATGAAAATATTATTATCTCCAGAATGTAAAGAACATATTATATTAAATACAACCCATATAGTATTGTCAATATTTTAAGTTTCATTTTCATTTCAGCCCACTTTTTATTGAAATCCTTTTATAAAAATTTAACATACATTCTTCAAATATAAATTCATATATAAAGTTTCAACTTCCCCTTAACAAAACGAACGCAAATTGTTTTCTTTTTCACTATTCAGTTCTTTATTTTTCGAAATAGTTTACGTATTTTACAAACTGCAATAAATCCAACGACAAAAAAATTGCATGTAAAGTCAAAGCATATGAATGTGAGCTTTTGCGAGTTCAATTTAAATTTTTAAAATTCCCACTATAGTACGATGACAAACAGTGCTGCAGATATGAAAGGGCCATTATTTCGTGAACTTTTGAAAGCTCCTCTTTTAATACAATATGGGTGGAAAAGTATTCTTAAAACAGTCGCCTCGGAAATTTCGACCATCTATCCAAATACACCGAATAGGAATTGCGGTTTTATTAGGCGCTAGCGTTCGGTTTTGGAAACAGAAGGACTTAAATTGTTTGAGGACGTCTGAAATGCTTTCAAATGGCAAAGTTTGGTCCATATTGGTCATTCAGAGAGGTGCGCAGTGGTTGGATCGACACTTCTGATTGTAACACATTTGACCAAAATTAGACACATGAGAAGTATCATCTGTCTTTAAAATCACACATATTAGGATATATTTTTGATAAGTATAATAAGTCATATGTATGATTTGCTCATGTAAGGCGATAGAGATACATTAGTTACCGCCTCTATGCCATGTGTCTAGAGAATTTTTCTTTAATCTATTGGAGGTAGGCCGGCAGCGCACCTTTAGCTCCTCCGGTGTTACACGATCGTAGATGGCGGCACTTACCACTAGGTGAGCGGTGCACTCGTTTGCCTTATCCTTGCCATTAAAAAAAACAAAAGAAATACTGAATATAAATATTACCATTAATTCAGAAATAGTAGTCATCGTGTGTCACAAAATGATAAAGCAAAAGATGTCATCGTCATGTCATTAGATAAATAAGATGTCATCTTGCAAGACATACGTACCGTATTTATAGCTATTGCTTTACTAGAGAAAACTCAGTTACACGTGTACTCCCCAGGGCAGGACTCGTAAAGGGTATTACATATTATTATATGAAATAAGATTGACGTCTCCCAAAGAATTTCAAAGTATTTCACCCATAGAAAGTAAATCATATAATGATTAAAAGCTCGACGAGTTTTACTGTTCATAATGAATAAAATACAGAATATCTTCATCTCGTTACAAATAAAATTCGAAAGGGAGCTATGAAAGTGTAATTAAAACAGAAATATCACTTGAAGCGTAATGTATTAGCGTTTACTGACCCTTGTCAAAGTTCCTCGACACGACGATCTCATTTTGTTAACGTGAATATTAATAATATTTTAAAATAATGAATCACGTTTCAAAGTATGATTTTTGAAATTAAACATGATAAATTGTTATTTGATGAGAAACATAATTCAAAGGTAACGTTTGCGTACGATATATAATTGTTTAGAAAAAGTTTTTTAAATCTTTTCATCAGAATTTATTTTTTTTGTCATATTTAATCTATATATTTTAAGTATAAACTTCATGAAATTTAATTTTTTTTAACTTTTAAAATCTCTTAAATTAGTGCATCCATATATTCTTGTATCTTAAAGACTCTGATGAGACGAGGTTCTTTTATAATTCAGTCCATGTACTCCAAAGTTTGTTCAGACTTATTGAAGAATTTCTAGTAGTAAGCAAACAAATACCATACTAAATAGTTATTATTAGTTTCATGCAGCATAAAAAGATATTCAATCAGAGAAAAAATTGTGTCAACACACTCCCTGCGTCATTATGATCTTTACAATTTTTTTAGCTTCATGTAGTATGGCAAAGAGAACCTGGGAGCCTAGTGTTAAAATATTCCGTTCCCCTTAAGACAATTCCGGCACTCTGGTAGCATGGAAGAATCACCACTTATAGTTCTGCCAGTTAACACGTAATGCCTTGGCGGAAAACAAAAAAAATCGGAGAAAAAAAAAATTCGGCGGAAAGTTGAGAACGGAGTGTCTTGATTCCCTCTGCCTACCATAATATATGAGAATAAAGCGTGAAGCTGAAAAAAAAAACCAGCCGACAAAATATTAGTAAGATATTTCTATAAATTCCTTCACTAAAAATATTTATTTTCCCATAACGCAATTTTGGTGGAAATTAAATTTGTACAAAAAAAAGGTCGCGAAACATCGTTATTCAGTACGCAAGCAAAATTCACTCGAAATTTATAGAAAGCATAATTGGTTTGGTATCGGCCCGAGCGGCCTATTTCAGTAATGGACGTGGCTGCGCTTGATTTCGGAAGTATTGAAGCCGATTTTTGTGCAATTTACCCTTTTACCCGAGGGTAACGTCAATATATGCTCCTTTTCTTACCGGTTTCTATGATCAAACCCAAAATTCCCGCCAAAGCCAGACATTATTACTGTCAGTCGTCAGAGAAATTGATCTTACTTATAACATTTTTTTGCCGGTCCCTTGCCTTCAGTTTTTCGTTGATGGTTATTAATAAAAACATGGCGTATATTGTATCTCTGTAACAAATGTCACAGTTACTTATTTTTTTTTAACATGTAGTAGAAAATAATATGGATACTATTTTTCTGGCATTAAGTACAGAAAAAGTGAAATTATACTTACAATTAACCATTTAACAATTGTGTGTACTTTACGCCATACTTTGCCTTGTTACCAGAGCGAAACGTACAAATATAACATATATATTATTATATCAAATACTCAGGCCTCTAGATCTCTGTTAGACATATTATCAAAATTTTTCAGAAAGTGAAATTATTAATTGTTCATTGATTAATATATTTCTAGAATTTAACTGCGACAAAAGGTATAATGTGTATATATATATATATATATATATATATATATATATATATATTCTTTTAAATTTGCAAAGTTGAAAAAAAATTATGACATCTAAAACATTCATAAACGACTACGGCTGTGGCTAAAAATGGACAGTAATTTAAACCGTTTAAAGTATATTAAAAAGTTTTAAGTGCATGTTAAGTGAATCATAATGGCGCCAAGTATCGCTTATAAAATATGTGCGCGATACTTTATGATAGCTATAAAATTTTACATTAAGGGATTTTTTTCATTCGCCGTTGTAATGGAGAAAAATAAGAAAGGATGACGCGTTTGACTGTAAACATGATGGTTTTCGGTTTAATACCTGTGAGATGAATGAGTTATCTTTTAAGCGGGATCTATGGTTATATTATTAGACATTGCGATGTGGGAACCTTCATATCTCTTATATCTCCACTTAAACAGATATTTCCGGAATTTGTATAAAAACAAGAAAAATCATTCCATTTTACCCATTAAAGTCCACGCTTACAAAGTAATGGGTTAGTTGCGGGATTGCAGGACTAGTTGAATAATAGAATAATGAAATATCATAGTATTTAAGTTTTAGCTTAATTGCTCTTTAAAGCGTTACACATACATACATGTCGTCTTCTACGTAGTTTTAATTTTCCCCACGTTTAGTTCTAATAGCCCCTGTAATGAGAGGTTATATTTTTCATAGAAGCTTTAAGCTCGGCTAAGTGCAAGTTAAGGGGTTGTAAAAATAATACTAAAATGTAAAACTTTAGAGAAATGAATCTAAATTACTGGGTCGGAGTTATAAAAAAACATAAGTCGTTACAGACGTTAACGGCACAATTGTGCGACTGAAAGCGCAACGGTTGTGGGGTCGATTCCCACTCGGGCGAATGAAATATTTTATTCTTATTTTCATTTCCTCGCTTTTGTAAGTAGAATTAAATGCGAATGCGAAGAAATAATGGTTTTAATTTTTAAAAATATTTTTTTATGTATTTTATTTCTACAGTTTCTTAATTTATTACGCAACATAAGATATTCCTATATTAAATGAAATCTATCAATAATTTATCTCGGATACTAAAATAAAGTATATATTATTCAAGTGTAAATTACACTACAAAACTATATGGTAGACAAAAATCTAAGAGTTAGTAGAACTTGTAATGAGTTTAAAAGTAACGAACTTCAACTTTTCTTTGTGAAAGCATTCTTAAGTCAACTGTTCCCGGATTTTGCGGTCGATTCGGAAGTGTAGAGTTGTTAAGAACACAATTGTAAATCATTATAATGGAAAGAAAAACTATTTTACATATTTTTCGTTCCATTATAATGATTTACATTATAATAATTTTTCACACTCTTGTGCCCCTGCGCCACGGCGGCCTCAAATCATTAGACCTTAGCATAACTAATAATCAACAAAATAAATGTTTGATGAATAGAAAATTAGATGTGAATACGCTTTGTTAGCATTGCTGAGGTTGCTCGACCGCACACCACATTCATTTATTCGCCATAATTCAACTGATTACACAAATTTTTGAAACATAAATATTAAATTAATTAGAAATTTCTTTATTCATGTGCAAATTTGTAATTACATTAGAATAGATTCAAAAATAGCTTCACTCTGTACCTAACTTAAGGAACCTACTCTTAAGACATTCCGTTTCCCATTTTCTGCCGAAAATACCATTTTTTATATTATTTCTTTTTGCGGGCGGCTCGGCCCCTCGGACTACTTCATTGTTTACTAAATCATTCGGTATGTTATTTTCGTTAAATATGTTTTTACGACATCACATTATATATGTTTGATATTCTCGGCTTTCTCTTTCGGACTACTCTATTGTTTTCTAATTCAGTGTGTTATTATAGGTATTGAAAGGCTATACCTCACAGATGGTCCCATGATGCCCATATCAAGATGTAATGATGGGGAGAAGTTAGGGGAACTCTTTAAATTTTATAGACACACTTGCAAGGTTTTGGGTATTTTTGTAAAGACTCCTGTGTTTGCTTTCGGAAAGCACAGGTATTACATAAGAAGAATGAATGAAAGAAGAATGCTGTAGAGATGCGATCTTTTTATAGGGCATGCGGAGTTAGTTTAGGTGATAGAATCTGCAATGAAAGGATATACAGATTGGCAGGTACTAGCAAAGATGAAGCCACTGTGAGAATGAAGAAGAACATGCTCAGCTAGTTTGGGCGCATCGAACAAAGGAATGATGAAAGAATGGCAAGAAAGGTTTATTTGGAAAAGTGGCTGGTAAGGCAGGTCATCCTCCTCGGTTGACCTTCGAAAACAGAGTACTGAAGATAATGGAGGAAGGTCATGTAAAAAACCAGACCAGACGAAGAGTTATTCAGTGACCATACCGTTAGGCAAATACCATACCGTTAGGTAATGCAAAATGTGCAGTTAAATCGATTAAGGCGTTTCTGAAATTGACATGAACAAACGCATTTCTCATCTCTATTACATTGTTAAATAACATTTTTAAAAATATATTTATCATATACAGATGCACGATTTTATTATAAGTAAAGATAAGTCGTTTTTTTAAACAATTTAATATGTTTATGGGTATTATGAAAATACAATCTAAGATTTAATAATTTTCCCATTGCAAATCTTTCAAAAATTTTTCAAAAATTAATGTATGTTTATTAAAACAGGAACGTAACTTAGTGTACTAAGTAAATCATTAAATAGTTTAAGCGGGCGAAGCCGCGAGTTAGTCGCTAGTATTAATATAAATATTTTAATATTTTTATTGCTTCGCTCTGGCGTTAACGTAAAGTGCGGCGTTGAATTATTCCAGTCAACACGCAATACCTTCAGAATTCGACCTAAAGTGGGGAACGAAAGTGTCTTAATGAGAACAGAGTGGAAACCTGAACCTGGAATTTATTACTAAGGTTCCTTAAGGTTCCAGACCTAACTTGCTATATGCAGGATATAGTGTGAAGCTAAATAAAAAAGTTAATTGTTAATTACGGAATTTTATTCAAAAAGTTAAGCAAAACAGAAAGTTCTGTTGTGGAAAAATTCATATTGCACACCAGAGATCTGTTCTAAAATCTATGCTCTGACAAACGAAAAGGTGGTAACCCAAAAAAGAAACGATTTTAATCCGCTTGCACTGGGCACACGAAAATCCCACTAATATACGTCCTCTGATGGCGGTAAAAGGAAAATACGGCGCGCAGACAAATGTTTTTGTAAGTTAGGCGAGTGAAATTGATTGCCGGTTTGCTGACTTTTATCTTGGCTTAGACAAACGCAGATGAAATTTTACTTTTGAAAATTTTATTGGGAGACGAATGCGTGTTCTCAATTGAATTCTATTTACAGTTGTGATTTTTCCAAAAATATTAGTTTCACCAATATATGAGGATGATGAGTTATTTTGTTTTTCGATTTTCCTATTTACGTTTATGTACAAATTTCCCCGAAATTAAAAGTCTATATGACAAGAAAAAGTGCAAGTAGCCTAATATTGAAACAATATATATATTCATAGATTTAAATGAATTATATTTATATTTGTAACTTTAAATTATATAAATAGTTAAGCTTTTATTGAAATCTATAATAAGACAATAACTTTCACTTTATAATTAAAAAATAATTATTAAAAGCTAAGAATTGAATTTATCTATATTTGATTTCTAATAGGTTTTAAGGGATTATACGAATTCTAGATATATTATCATGTAGTATTATTTATAGTGCTATCAGCGTGTTAATTCCATAGTTATTTTTATATATTATGTTAACTCCATTAATCGTGACCTATAAAGAGGCCGTTTTATGACGTATTTACCTTATATCTCACGGCTCTCTGAATAGTAGCAATTAAGATGCTCTTTTTCACGGACTGGCAGATTCCCGAGACATGAGTTTTGAACTTAATGTCTCGCTTTGTTTTCTCATCACGTAGTAATGAAAATAAATAAGCCTTTAAGTGAGAATCGAACCCACAAACATCACTCTTTTATTCTATTTAAGTAAAAAATCAATCTTAATAATATTTTTTATCATTGTTTCAGATACAATAGCTCTAAGAGATGTGCAACTAATAGCACCATCAGCAGTCAGGTTGGGTGAGACCGTCCTCCTCGGCTGCAAGTGGACACTCGAAGGAAACGAAACGCTGTACAGTGTTAAATGGTATAGAGGGCGACAGGAGTTCTTCAGCTACCTGCCTAAAGAATATCCTTTTACGAGGATCTTCGCTCAGCCAGGAATTGATGTTGATGTAAGTTTTACTAAACATATACTGGTTTTATTTTTACAACATTGAGTTGCGCCACTGTGCCGCACATTGCCTTGTTACTAGAGTGAAGAAATTAAAATATTTCATTTCCTCGAATGGGAATCGAATCCACAACCTGTTGCGTTTATAGTCATACGCTTGTATCCCTGCAATAAAATTATTTTAGACTCTCTTTTACTCTCTTCTCCCATGTTATCATATGAAAATGGGATCTAATGATAGAGCAAGTCGGAATCGCAAACACAGCCTGTCATTCATCAACAACGCATTTACAGTCGAAATCTGTATTCCTCTGCCAAGATGATATAAAAATATAAGAATATTCAAATAGACTATTGGAGTACTTTTGAATCGCTACCATCGTTAACACCAGCTCGAAAAGAAACTCAATTCAATCACCTTTCACTCGGAGTTGAGTTATTTTTATTTCCTCGCTCTGTTAATTAACTAAATCGCGGCGTTGAGTTGCGCAAACCAATTCAATTTGGGCGAAATAAATGGAGTACGGAGTGTCTTAAAATTAGGTCTACCCAGGGTTGTAATCCGACGTGTAATGTAAAAAAATTATTTAATACATTTTGATTGTAATAACTTAGTAGAAAGTAGGCAATAAAATATGTATATAATGGATGATGTTTGATTCATACATAAAATGATTGAAGTATTCCAATTTGTTGATTGCCTTTTATAAGAATCCTTAACTTACAATTCAATATAGCTCATGAATATTTGAAAACACCTGAGAGTATACCTTTCTACTGCCGAATTATATTTAAGTACAATCTCTTAACTTATTTATTTTGCAATGTATATTCTGAGAGATGAATATTGGAAAATATTGGCTTAATAACTGTTATTATTAAAAAAATTTTCAAGCAAATGTTTAATTAGGATATTTTATGTTAAAAAAAATGTTTTAGTTTTAGGAATATTTTTATTCTAGTAGAAAAATAATTATAAAATCATGTAGGCAATATTTGTAATAAAATTAAATTTATCTATATTTATAATCTTAAATATTATCTATCTATGAGCACAAGTAAATCGTCTTAGTTTAAAAAGTTGCCATCACGTTTGTCATAAATTTTCTCCTACCAGCTCTAAAAAGTTTTTAGGAAAACTCTACAAGAACTGGGTCCTTCATTAAAAATATCTAGAATCTTGAAAGTGGATACTTGGCGTAATAATACAATTTGAAAAATTATTATCTTGGCCTTCTCAACTTTAGAGTTCATTTTACTGTTTCAAAGTTTTCGAAGCGAGAACTATGGTGAAGTTTTAAAAGATAGGAAAAGTAAATATGTTTGCATCGTACTCTACATTTTAAGAGATTGAGCTGACTGGGGCTCGGCTGTACAGCAACTTTTGTACTGGCAAAAGAAAAATAGCACTTATAATAGTTTTCTTTAATATAAAAATATTGACATACAATCCATTTTATATGAAAAATGATATTTAAAGATTTTTTTCTTTATGTTATTAGTGTGTTATTATTTATAATAGATTTTGTTTTAAAGAGGTAACAGAAAAAGATCGTTTAATAATAATGTTTTTTTTTTCATTACAATTAATTATTTTTGTTTCCAAGCCCTGGTAACAAGTTCACCCGAGTTCATGGTTCTCTTGAATGGGAACCGAACCCATTAACGTCGCGTTAACAGTTAGACCTTTCAACCATTTTAAATGTGTGTCTGCAAAGTCAATGTTAAATACGTTTATTTATTAGGTTTCCATTAAAAGTTATTTCAAGGCGGTCACAAAAGGATATAAAACACTTATTTGGATTAGAGATATAAAAAAACTACGTAGTAATAGTAGAATGCTATTTACAATTTCGTTATATAGCAAGAATATTTTTAGCGTCACGCTGTAACACTAGGTTTCCCACCCTGCTATGTGCTGTGTACTTTCCGCCGAATTGCGTGTTGAGATATTAAATATATAATTTCTTCGAGTGGGAGTCGAACCCATAACACCTCGCGTTTACAATCGCACGCTTGTACCCTTGCGCCACGACTGGTCTTATCAGGAATATTGAGATCCAATATAAATTTTCTTGTTTCTTGTTCAGTGGGTAATATGAAGTTACTTAGTTTTATGTTTTGTACAATATAAGTTTAGGGTACACGTTTAAGATAGGTTTTTATGAGAGGCACAACTAAGTACATGGTCGTAAAATTCTTACATGTAGCTAAGTTACGATGTGGAACTGTGCTCTGGGAATATATTGGGAGAATATATATTTTTTTCAAATTTATATTAACAAGCTATTGTGTATACCGATACAAGTATTTTATTCTCCTTACAAAACTAAGTATAGGCATCAATAAATCTAAATGTCCCGAACCTGACCTGATGGCCTCAGTCGTGTACAGTAAACACGATTTTATTGGTCGTTAAAGCACTTTTCATGTTTTATTGTGTACTCATTGTTAGAAAGATTCACTTTATGACCAACCCTAAAAATCTACTGCCACTGACGATACAATCTTTACTTGCGTCGTCCGACTATTAGATAATTGTAACAAAATAAGAGATTTTTAATGAAGATAAAGATATTCATTAAGTTAAATATTTATAAAAATAAGATACATATTGGTTAAGAAGGTTGATTATTTACAATAAACACACACACAAAAAAATCATAAAAATCTATTATAATATATACGTATAGTTAGTTTCCATGATAATAAGAAACTGGGTAAATATCAAATAATATGAACTTCTTTACAAAGTAAATATTCTTAATATTTACTATTTATATCCTTATATTATATAAAAAAAACAGCATAACGTACTTATGGCTTATTTATTGTAGAAGAGAAGGAGTTAAAAGGGCAAATATTTTTTAAGAAATACTTTAAACAAAAAAAAAAACATATAATGATTTTGTACATTTAACAAATCGTTTTCTATAAAATGTTTCTTAATGGTTAATTTTGGTTTAGATAATTAATATGGTATCGTCGACCTGATCTGATGATGGAGCCAGGACTTGAGTAATGGAACTCTTCAAAGGTTATTAGTAAGCCAATTGAATTAAGTTCATCTGTAGCTCAGAGCATATTTAACAAGCCCAATTGATGTGAAATGGTAATGAAACGCGTCATTCCTAGTTTTTTTAAACTATATAATATATTTAGTTATTAATACATTGAACATAGGACGTAAGTTACGCTTATAGTTCAATCTTAGTGCTTTTGATGACAAAAGCATAAAAATATGAAAGCCTTTGTGAACTTGCAAAACTTGTTCAGGTAAAATTTAAGTAGACTTAAAAACTTCTTTGCATAGAAAAATTCAAATGTTTTAAGAACTATAAATAAGTTGCCACTGTCTCTAAGAATTTAGTAAAAAGAAAATCATATTAATTTAGGTGATACAAAGTAAATAACAAATAAAAAATTAAATATGTCAGTTAGTTTGTTTAGTCATTTACATGAAGCTCTAAAATAAAGACATTTTAAAATAAACAAATCATGATAGATAATCCACCTGAAATAATAGGTTTTAACTATTTTGTCTGTTTGTCTGTACGCTACTGCACGCTAATGTCAGAAACGATCCAACCGGCTTAACTTCAGTTTTCACTAATAGTGATCTTGGCGAACTTTCCTTAATATATACACAAATAGAAAAGTTATATCAATATAAAATATTTTATTCGACAAAATTGCAACACAGTAATTGAAATGTTATTTGAACACAAAAGTAATTCAGATCAAATTAAATAAAATATTGCGTACTTGCATAGTTCAAGCGGGCGACTACTAATATAAATCTCTTCAATTACTAACTGACAGATGACTTACAGCCAAGTATACTTAGTGGAAAAGTGAGTAGAAATTCGTTTTGAAGGTTCATAGGGAAATATAGCGGTGGGAAAGATGTTCCATTCCGGAGGCCGTCATGGCACAGCGGTATCGCGCCTGACGGTAACCCCACAAGGTTCAATTACTACTCGGGGAATACATTACACAATGCCTTGTAGATTGAGCAGAAAGTGGGCAAGGGAGTGTCTTAACACTAAGTCCATACTACGTTTACGTTTTCCCTCTGCTCATACAGCAGGGTAGTGTTTAAATAAACAATCATTATTTTTGCGTTCAAAAATATCTCAACTCTCACCGATAGCGAGAAAAATACTAATATACTATATTTATACCATATTTCATTAAAAGTATCATTTTTGGGAGTCGTAGTAGATTTTAAACAAACTTTTCATAAAGTGTATTTAAATTTTGGTTATTATTGGGCTTGGATGAAAAATATTATATTGAGGTGTGAATTTCTGCAGATCTCTGAATTTTTCCGCCTTTACGTCATTTTTTTATAATATATAATATCATTTTAAGTAAAAATTCAAATAGTGAAGCTGTAAAACGCTCCGCACGCTTTCTTTATACAGCATCTTTTCTTCCTTTCCCGTAATCGGCAAAAGGAAAATATCTTCACCTATACAATTGCGCATATAATAACATAATAATAAAAACCATACAAAACAAACTCATATCGTTCGGATTCTCGGTCGTTTGGATTCAGATTGAATCGATCAAGATACCTTCAGTGCTGGGTTATTGTGTGTTTATTGGAATTTTTCCATATTGGTGGCAGTTCTTACTATGGGCGCTATATGAAAATAGTAATGTTCACCTGAATTTTCGTCACTTTGCCCATATGGAAATAATTAAAAGTTGTATTTGACACATGACACATTCAAAGTGCGATAGATAACTTTTAGATAATCCGAACGCACGTATGCCCTTTTTCATTAAAAAAAAACTTGTTGTTTTTAGCCAACACTCTCGTTCTTAAGACTGCGATTAAATTTCTACTTCGTTTTCATAACTTATCCATTTCTATTATAATACATTTAGTTAACTTATAACCACAGTTAATCATTCAATATACCTATAGAGATAAAAAATGAATTAGCCCAGGAAATTTTAATAAGTTTTTCTAAAATTTTAATTTAAATATAACTTATCTTCACCTATTTTTGATATAACTATACTGTTTGCGGTAAAAAAAACAAAAAAAAATCTATATCTAAATTGAATAACTTTTTTTACACACATCTGATCATTGATATTATGCTGCAATTGAAATGATATACGCACGGTCTCTACCAGATTTCATGATAATTTGTATCAAGCTGTAGTTAATACCAACAGCTGTGGTTAAAACCTATCGAGTATCTACTTTCTTTGAACCAACAATTTTGATATTTGGCGATTAGTGAGAACTTACACACAAAACAAAAAATCTGAAAATCAGAAATTTATATCATACAAAAAAATCACTACAAACTTATAGTATTTCAATTAATTTCAAACAGAATAAGTGCATACGCCAGTAAATTTAATTTTGTCTCCTTGTATAAGGCATTTCCCCGTTGACCTATAATCATGAAATTGGTATGGAACCGTCGATGATCAGATCGACTCACAC
Organism: Heliconius aoede; assembly: GCA_037355905.1. Classification (NCBI taxonomy): domain Eukaryota; kingdom Metazoa; phylum Arthropoda; class Insecta; order Lepidoptera; family Nymphalidae; genus Heliconius; species Heliconius aoede. Next base: position 1,578,471 of record JBAIZZ010000220.1, read on the forward strand.
TTAACCGGCCTTTGTATCTAAATTGACTGGACCGTATTTAATTGTTATATAGAATTCTCAACAGTATTAAATCGAAACTATGATTTACAGTTATGTCAACTATATGAATATAAACCGATAAGCTCATATCATATTCACCACACCACTGTCCAGTGAACTTGACGCTGAACGATACATATTGAATAATGTGTGGCGTCCGCAATTTGGCCACCGCCATTTCCTCTAGCACCCACTTAGGAGAACATTTACCGACGCGGTATTACTATACAAAGTGATGATTTTTTATAACTTATACGAATTATGAGACCGTCGTAGTGCAAGGGCACAAGCATATGATTGTAAGCAGTTTGATTCCCATTTGGGGGAATGAAGTATTTAATATTTTCATTTTCTAACTCCAGTATGAAGGTAAAGCACGGTGTTAGGTATTACCACTCAACACGCAATGCGTCAAGAACTTGACGAAAAATGGGCAAAAAAGTGTTTCAATGGAAAAAAGAGTGTCTTAACAATAGGCTCCCAGGTTTCCTGTGCCTATCCTGTTATATGCGGGATAAAGCGGGATGCTAGAAAAAATATAATGTACACGATTGTTGTAAGATAGTGAAGCCGCCATTAAAAAGTTTAACATTAAAGGCAAAAAATAACGATATAATTTAATGCTTCTTGGTTCACAAAATAAATATATTCGATGTATTCGTACGGAGGAGAAAAAACGGATAAGCTAAGAATATAAATATTGTTACCGAATATACTATATTTGTTATTATATTGCACCTCATTTTAAAAAAAAGAAATCGGTTAAAAATTTAATTTTAACTTCAAATCAAAAAAATATACTATATGAAACTACAACAAAAAAAAATAACTTTTTCATAATAGAGCAAGTGGGTAAATAGTTTTAATTGGAGGAAGATAAAATGTCTTTCTGTTTTGGAAATAACTGCCAAGACGTGATAAAAAAACAATAATACAAGAGTAGGAAAAGGTAAACTGATGACTCCATGAAATAACTTGTAAATAAAATTACTTAGATATAATTTCGACTCTGAAAGGAAAAGATAGGCGCTGGTCTCGACAACTGCAAATTTTCCGAATGGTAAGACAACGCAGACAATTAGGTCACTAGGTCCTGTCTTTAGAGAGACGAGGAATCAGTTATTCCTATGCCTTATCTTGAAATTAATCTTACAATTCAATCATAAAAATTTGTTTATATTTTTATTTACCTTCACGCTGTATCACGCATATAGCAGGGTGAGCAAACATGCTAGCGAGTAGGCATGGACACCAGGTTTAACGCCGCGCTTTGTATTGTTATGAGAGAAATAAATCATTCACACGAGTTGAAGGGGTAACTCACAAATATCACATTTACAATCGAATGCTGTGCCGCTACACCACGTCGGCCTGAATTTTATACTTCTATATAATAAAATGTTAATTAAGCAGTTTATCGTAAATGCTCTAGTATATTTCTAATAAATATATATATATATATAGTTTTGGTAAACAAAACTTCCATAATCATAATCTGAGCCCACTATTATCGCTTAAAGTTACTTAAACGCCGTTTATAACAACCAAAGTTTAATACATCCGTTTAAAATTAGACAATCGATCCGATCCGATCAAGTTAGTCCAAATAACGAGTATAATAGGAATCACGTTGAAAATGTTTTATGATAGGTATGGCTATTAATTTACTATGAATATATAAAGTAAGTAGATTAATCGAGTAAATAACAAATGAGGTAAGTAAATTAGCGATTCAATGCCTGCTTTGAAAATTAAACAAAATACGTTCTGTGTTAAATAAAAATACAAAACAGGCAGGGGCACAAAAACAGGCAGGGGCACAAAGTGTGACTGTAAATGCGACAGGTTGTCAGTTCGATTTCCACATTCCATTTCATTCCAATTTACATTTTCCATTGCTTAATAGGCTGTTACAATGAAATTTATTATTATGTATGGAATCCAAAAAACCAGAATAAAGTGCAATTGACATAACGTTTTTTATCTAATATTCTGAAAAGAATTTATCTAATATTCTGAAAAGAAACAATTAGTGTCGTCGTGGTGTCTTATAAGTCTGCGTGAAACACAAGGGCTGCGGGTTCGATCCCGTCCCGTCTTTATAGTTTTATTACACTTATCTAAACTGTAAAACACGTAAAAACTGTAACCAGGGCAATGAATTATTAAATATTAAATTAAAAATATTAAATGTTTTAATTCACCGAGTGGGAAAAAAACCCACAACTGTCGCATTTACAGTTCCACGTCTGTGCCACGACGACCTCGTAATAAAAACTGAACCAAACAAAATTTTAAATGTACAAGCTTAGATTCAAATTTAATTTTCTTAATTGTGTTGACTGTCTGGAAGCCAAAAGCTATAATTGAAAGTTACTTTTACCCTCATTTCTCGTTCTCTTTTCAAGTCAGATCTTTTTCAGTAATTTTGAAACTTTTTACTTGACTTTTTAAATATTTCAATACTTATACTAATTGAGTATTGAGTTCTGTAGCTTAGTGATAAAATTTTTAGGTCTCATCTTATTATAAAAGTTTTGTCAACTACCTCTTCCCTCTTTTTATTTAAAAAGTATCAATTTTGCATACTTATAACATTACATAGGTTTAATTAGTATAAGACCTGCTAAGTGTAGTTGCCCAAACGTGTGACTGTAGATGCGAGGGTTCTGGGTTTAATTCTTATTCGAGGGAATAGTTCAATTTATATTATTTTCATTTCTTAATTCTGTCTGGCAGAGGGAACCTCGGTGTTAAGACACATCATTCCCCACTTTCTGCCGAATTCTAGAGGCATTACGTGTTGAGTGGCAGAACTAAATGTCTTTACCTCGACACCAGAGCGAAGAAAAAATGAAAATATAAACGTAAAAAATGTCTCAAAACACATGGAATGACTCTAGTTTCTGTGTCCACTTACACTGCTTTACGGGGAGAAGTTATAAAGTTGTTTCTGGCATTAACTATTTTTCTATGGTGTAAAAAATTATAATTAGAGAGCTGAGTATTTCCAATGGTGTCATGACGGTCGGTCTCTACATCTATACTGTAAATTAAAATATTCCACTAAGTACTATTTGCGTTTATATCTCGTGCTCAGTAATTAAAACTAATTTACGATGGCGTCATTGTTATTCAATACTTATACATAACTATATTGTTATTTAAATATCAATTATTACAAAGTTTCATATTAAGGGTAAGAAATTATATATAATGTACCACGATAATATGAGCCTTAAGCACATGAACATAAAGTTTAATCTCCTATTTGAGATCAACTACAAACCCATCGTGTTTTGAGGTTAAAAGCTTCGATATTTCAAACTCGCTCCACAGTTCCCATATGAAAATTACACCAATTTCGAAAGCCGAGTTTCGTATAGAAATAGAAGCAATACCCGATGAAGCTTTGACGTCACTCGTGTATCGGGTTAAGTGGACATTTTGGTAATATCCTTTTAGCGTGCAATTTTCAATGATGTCATAGACGTGATGTTAATGGCTCTATTTCTTTTAAAATCAGCTTCACACTGTGTCCTGCATATGGCAGGGTACGGAGAGGGGAACTAATGTTAAGATACTCCGTTTGTCACGTACCGCCGTATTTTTCGAAGTATTACAAGTTGAGTGACGAAACACCGGGCTTTTTGCCTTGGCGCCACAGTGAAGGAATAAAAAAATATATAATTCCCCTGAGTGGGGAGCGAATCCACAACCGTCACGTCACAATCACACCCTTGTGCTAATCACAAAATAAAATTAAAAAAAAATAATCAGCTTTACGCACACAGCAGGTTAGGCAGAGGGAACCTAGTGATAAGATTCTCCGTCCTCTACCTTCTACCGAATTCTGGAGGCATTGCATGTTGAGTGGCAGAACACAATATAAACGTAAAATAAATATTCCACTTCCTCGAGTAGAGATCGAACCCACAACCGCCGCGTTACAGTCACATCCTTATGCCGCTGCACCTCGACAGCCTCGGCCTATTTATTTAATTTTGCGGTATTTATCTCGTATTTACCTAGCCATAATAATCACTTTTATGAGCTTACTTATTTTATAACAAAAGCAAAAAGAAATTAAATAACCTTAAGTAATTACATTAGGACACACACAGTCACACACATGTACGTACAAAAGTCTCCGTCCAAATTCATACCCTTGCTAAGGTAAATTGACCATCAGATCTCTAATTGAACTAAGATGGTTACTACACCTGACTGCCAATTAGGTTAGATTACACGTACCGTTATATCGTCCTCTGGAACAGGTGGTCCACACGAGCATTACTTGTTTTATCTTTTGTGAAAGTCCTTCGAGCAAAATATTAACGTTCACGAGATAAGCATGCGGCCTTAATTAATATTTATATGAATAAAGTTTATCATGTAACAGAAATATTAATATTTTAATGAAAGATATGATCACTTTTAGGATTTCTCTTTGGGCACTTTAGGGGCACAGAAATAACTGTTTCTTTTTCATTTCGACAAGCAAATAATAGAAGTAAACTATTTTCACAAACTAAAATGACGAAAATGACGACTTTCTTTATGCGTCTTCGCACAAAGCACGTGGCAGATCTGTGAAGGTCGACAGGCGTACGAAACGTTATTTCGATTGAAATTTATAAATAAATAACTCAATAATGTACAAAAAAACTCTGGCGTTGACCTTATGCGTCTAACATCTTTTAAATTAGCTTATAAAATCAGAACAACAGTTTTCTTGATTGTTTAATAAAAGCTTTTGTATTTTTCCAACTTTCTAGTACTTTTTTTAAGAAATTTAATTACTACACCAGATTTTTTGTATTTTTATAATTGAGATGTAGAAAGTTACAAGTACATTAAATAATAGTTCATTTTAGTATGACGTATTGTGTTAACTCATCACCATCTCGTACAAAATAATCAGGTACATTTTAAAATTTGGAAATATATTATATAGATCAAGTTTTCTATTGAATGATGTAGTAGATCTGTAAGTAATGTACTCAAATTCCTTAAAAATACATTCAAAGGATTTCTTAATTAGGATGCCATTAAAATCGACTCAATAGAACAGCTTGCCTCATAATTAAATCGTGTACATTTTTCAATTCATCTTAGATAAGAGCATCTGGACGGTTGGCCTGTCTTCTTCCTATTAAAAGAGAATTATACGGCAAATAAATCAAGCTCTGTTGAGTAAACGTAGATGGATAAGATACTTCACTATGTCTCGGTGAGCGGTTTAAATTACTTTAGAGACGGTTTTATTACTGTTGTCGTTTTACGCAGCTTTACGCTGTATCTTCTATACAACAGCGATGGAATAGGTTAACTATTGTTGAGACACGTTGTGTCCCTATACTCCATCAATTTTTTTACTTTTGCTTTGATATTTTGCATGATATTTTGGTGGAAACAGTATATAATGTTGATGAAATTATGATAATATTGCTTTTATTATACTAGAACTGGAAAATTAACTTTTTTTTTCAGCTTCATGCTGTATCCCGCACACAGCAGGATAGGCAGAGGGAACCTCGGTGTTAAGACATTCCGTTCCCCACTTTCTGCCGAATTCTGAACGCATTGCGTGTTGAGTGGCAGAACTCAACGCCGCGCTTTGCCCCGACACCAGAGCGAATAAAAATGGAAATATAAACGTAAAGAAATATTTCACTTCTTCGAGCGGGAATCGAACCCACAACCGTCGCGTTTACGGGCGCCCTTGACCACTCAGCCACGACGACCTCAAAATGAACATGAACATATTTTATAAATATATTATCCAGGAGCTTCAACCTACAACTATTGTGAATTTGAAAGAAGGTCCCAATTGTATCGAGTTGGTGTCAAACACCTCTAAACCTAGCATTTATAAGTTAGCAAAGTTCAATGTTTTCTAAAAATGAGTATTATTCTCTCCAAACGATCGTATAACACTATAAAAACATTGAAAATATTCAATAAATCAATTTACATTGAACTTTATAAGCCTTTCTACTACAAAAATTTCTGTTAGTCCACTAAACGTGACAAATGTAGGAATATTACCAGAAAATAGAAAATACCTTTCATTTTCCTCATTCTAAGAGCGAGCCGAGGCCATTTCTCTTTCTCAGTGAATCTATTCCCGAATATACCTAAGCGTGAACGACACAGTTGATAGTCAGAATGAGTAGAACATTGACTCGCTCCGTCCCGTGCCAAATCACCAGACATCAGATCACTATTGTACTGTTTATTTTGCTTAGAAGAATTATGCATACGTATTAATATTGATGTTATTTTTTTGTTATTGGAATTTCTTTTGTTCGCTTTATTGAGGCAATTCGAGTGTTAGCTATATAGGTAGGTGTCTATCGCATATGAGGTGTGAAGATTATTTACGTATTTGACCGTATCTTTTGTTTGAATTGCAAAACATATAAGCGGGCATATTAAAATAAAATAAAATAAATAACTTTTTCATGCATCATTTCTAAAAAAACAAAACGAGCTATTAATAGTATCATATTTTAACATCTTTGTGATTATATATTAAAATATGTCAATCGACTGAAAACAAGAAAAAAAAAACAACATTTTGTTACTTACAAAAACAATTGTCATAGAATAAAGACTTTAGCAAAGTCAACTGTAAACAAAAAAAAAATACAAAAAGCTCTGGAAAAAAAATTAAAAACTCTTCCACCCTTTCTATAAACATCTTAATAAAAATACGACATTTAAGGATGACGAGGATAATAGCACCGACGTCGATAGAAATTAGTAATTACCAAACTTGGTAAACAAAATATTTTCCGATAGTCGATCGATCGTAAGAAAGTGGAACGTAGCATATTATTAAGCATTGAAATGAAAAAAAAAATCTATTACTACATAGTGGACGCTTACAGAATATGTATTTAAGGATATTCTATTATTCTCTGTATTTGGCGAAAATAGAAGATTATTTAAGGAATTTAAAAAGTATTAAAAGGATTTAAAGAATTTAAAGATTAAATACATTTCTTTCTTGAAATCAAATACAGTTATTATTAAATCGAATTGTATAATATAATATAACCAGTTACCAAGCTTCTCTTAATTATATACAATTATTACTGGTAAACGAACGCAAAGAATATCCAGTTAATGATGTGCATGACGTATAAAAACTGCAGATCTACACCTACCCCAACTCTACTGCAACATAGTCCGCTCTTGCTTCGCAGTACTTGTTTGTATAATTTACTTTATTCACGCTCTCAAGCGCACTTTAAGTGTTAGTAAATAGAAAGAAACTAGTGACAAATAATTATACTTCTTTAATATGAATTTACATCTTCAAAGAGTGTAATTAAATAAATAAAGAGAGGTTTAGATCTTTCTCAGTGGTATAGTATCTACGTAGATGAAACTCCTATATATACTTCATAATGCACTAATGGATCAAATAAGGTTTAAATTAATAATATAACGAAAATGAACATGTGTTTTTTGTGGGACGGGATTTGTGAAAAAAGTTATATAGTTATAAAAATTAGAATCGTAATAGTGTAAATAGTGAAATTATTACAATTTTTAGTAAATTTTATTAAGTACCTTAATTAAAATTTTAACAAGCAGAAAATTTCATAGCATTCTTTGAATTCTTCGTGTAAAATTATCTGTGAAAAATTGCTCCATTACTTTTCACCATAAATTAAAAAAAAACACCATAAAAAAAATTTTCTAAATATTTTTATTTCTTTCTCCAGGTGTCCAGATCGACATCCCAGCAAGTGGTACTAAGAGAGGCGACGCGAGCACTAGCGGGGCGTTACCGATGTGAAGTATCGGCTGACGCGCCGTCTTTCCACACACAAGTTAGATCAGCCTTCATACATGTCGTTGGTACGTATGAAATAATTAACAATGGAAATATATGGAAGGAAGGAAATATATATTTAAAATTATATAAATTTTAAATATGAAAAATAATCTATAGCGGTACCTTGATAAGGATACAAACAAACGATAGTTAGAATTCTATTACGAAGGTACAGTAGAGCCACGTCGTCGTTCGACATCCGGTTTTGATATTACCGGCCGGAAAATCGTTATATGAAAATAGTAGCAGTAGTCCCAATTGCGAATATATAATATTATATACGTACAAACATATTTCATATTAAAAAAACAGAGCTCGCTTAAGCGTGGCATCTACAATAATACATCGCAATAAACACTGTATTTTGAGTAACACAATATGAAATATAAAATATATATTCTCTAAAATTACAATTTCTCAATTGAATGTACCCACAAAAACAATGTATTGTAGAATATTATAATAAACAAACATAAAAGCACATATTTTATTGTGAAAAATATAGTATTTATAGATTCTCCATTTAAATTATTAAGCCCAAGCAACAACCACTGTGCGGTCGACTTACCTTTTTATTCTGGAAGCTTATTTTATATTCTTTTTAGAGTACAAACGGATTTGTGTATCTTGGAAGTTCAAATACAACGATGATAGCTTGTACTCATGTTTACTTAGTTCTTAGTATTGAAACTTTTCTATTTAAGACTTTCTTTCGTTCGCATTTATCTTCCTTCATAGATTATGCATAATTTTCAAGTTTTATGATCATTATGAAATGTATGGAAGTATATTTTTGAAGCTAATTTCTTACATTCAAGTTATGCTTAATAAAACATCTCCTGAACTAGGTTCCCGTCAATTTGTGAGATATATAGAGCAACTAACTTCTATTTATCGAACCTAACCCAATATTTGACTGCAATAAAATTATCAAAATTTCAGAAGCTTCATAGTCTCTCTATATAAATACTAAGTTATCATTTTTAGTAGTATAGCGTTAATAAATTCCATTTAATCCCAACCGATATAATTAAATGCAAATTTCTTTGTGTAGTATCCCTATATTAAAAATCGGGGAAGAGTAAAAATTCATTGTGAGCTCAATAATCGATATTAAGTTATTAAATATTCGATATGAAAATAGGTTCTCGGGAGACCGCTCATCGACTCTTTTTATTTTGATTACTCTCCGTAATATTGGAATAATGGATGCGGAAATTACGTGGTTTTCACTTCTAGATATGGACAAGTATATGTCTAACAATGAAAATTAACGCAGTCGCTCAGCATCTGACTGTAAAGGCGGCGGTTATAGGTTTGATTTCCATTGATGAGAATAGGGTCATGTCCTATGCTAATGTCGTGTTCACACACACGAACGAAGAAATGAAAATATTAAATAATTCGTTTCCCCAAATAGTATTGGAACTCACAACTATCGCGCTCACAGGGTTCACACGGAGTGCCATTGCGCATCGACAGACTCTATTGATTGTGTTATTATGTAAATATTATCTAATAATATAAAACGTTAAGTATAGTTTTAACATATAATAATAATTATATTTTCCCCTAGACTTTAAAGCAACTAGGCAGGTGGGGGCAAGTGACGTAACATACTCGTGCCTACTTCCAACGCTTCGACGCCTCGACTCGTTGAGCGTAAATTAGGTTGCGGACAACTTTGAATGTTGATACTTTCATATTAGATCAAACAATATGTGGCGCGAATTTCATGGGAATTATATTAAAACGTATTAAAGTTATATATGCTTAATTTTGATATTTAGATAGGATTGTAAATACTTTTGAGCGTTATTTATGAATAGTTAATGGGCTCAGATGATAAAAACGTTATTATCTCTTTTTATGTGTTTGTTTTGCATCACTCTGTATTATGCATAAAGGCGTTTAGTTTGGAGACACTCCATTTACATTAAAATACTTCCCCACTTTCCGCCAAAATTTTGAGGCATTGCGTTATGTAAGTGACGGAACTGAACGCCGCGCTTTGCCTCGTTACTACATTGAAGAATTGAAAATAATTCATACCATATTTGCAAACACACATGTTTGGTATTACAAATGTATATAGATATTTTCGGGTTTTTTTCACACAAATTATTATGGGAATTGAATCTGTTACTGTCGCTCAAATGCATTTTAACCGTACAAAAAAATTTATAACATCATATTATAACATACTCCTTAAAAGTTTACATTTAAGCTTAGGTAAACGTCAACGTGGCAACAAAATAATATTCAATATTACGTTACACTAAAGTATTTCACTAGCGCCGGCTCAGTGGTAAGCTGGCTTTATAAAAGATATTTTATGCTGAAATCTTTTAAACCCGCTTTGCTGACTACAGTCGACATAGTTTTAAATGTCTCCTACTTTATTACTTCTTAGATTGTTTTTGTTTAGAGATACGGTAACTCTTATATACATATACAAAAATATATTACAACGATTTTTTTCATTTCCCCACTCTGGTGACGAGGAGAAGTGCGGTGTTGAGTACCGCCACTCAGCACGCAATTCTTCCACAATTCACCGGAAAGTGGGGAACGTGTCTTAATGGGCATCGAAAACCATGATCCAAAGGAATATTATATCCCTGGAGTCCATTCACATGTTAGTGATTTTATATAATAAAAAAAGTATTTTCGCTCCCTATAATATATATATATATATCTATATAACTTAAAGTCTAAAAGACTTGGTTCTAAATCAAAATGCCTCCCTGTTATGCTTTTTACTTTCATAAATGTTGAAAGTTAAGAGAAAACAACAATTTAATTTTATTTAATAATAATAATTTTAAAATATTACATAATAATAAAAAATAAGGATATTATTGTAATGAATAACGTTGACACTAATATTATTAGGCCACTATATAAAATACCAATACTGAACTACAACAACGTACGTCCTATAATTTAATCTGACGTTTGTAGCTGTCTGTGTATTTGCTTGTAGCAAGCACGGCGCTTACCGTCAACCCGACTGTTTGCTGACAATCATCCCTATACCTATTAATCTACATAGATTAGATATATATAATTAATAGGTATGTTGTAAAAATCATTGTTTTGTTTATAAAAAAATTAATAGATAATAGTTAACAGGCCAGAAGTGGGAAGTGGGAGCTAGTGTGTAACTTGTTTTTTCGTCTCTATTATGTCAAGGTAAAGCGCGGCTTTGAGTTCCACCATTCAAGAAACACTACTTCCAGAATTCGACGGAAGATGAGTGTCTTAACACTAGGTTACGTCTGTCTACTCTGGTGTATGCGGGGTAAAGCGTGAAGCGATTATGATTGATTAAACAGATGTTACTATATAATGTGTATAGTAGGGTAGGTAGACATAAATTTGTATATTTGTATTGCCATGGCGAAAAGACTTACGAAAATAAAATATTTGAAATGAGAAAAGATGTAGATAAATTTATAATTATTACACATTCACGGAGAAAACTAATTAATAACATCCCCATATAATATTTACAACCCTTATTAGGTTTAACGTTTCATACGAGGGTTTCATAACTTAAATAGATCCTTTCTGTCCAGCTTATAATAATCTAAAAAAGGGTTTCGAAATCCGAGAGATTATTCTAGTCCCGTACCAAAATAATATCACGTCTTACGTCTAGATCACTTCAGCGAATGTACGACAGGACTGGCCCTCTCTCTCTCTTGGACTTAATTTGAATATAATAGCCGCAGTCTGTCCCCGTCCATGCTCCTGGGGCAGAGGTCAGCGCTAATCTGGCTGAGACTAGGTTACGTTGATAAACTGCGAAACGGAAGTGCTGAGGATTTATTTGCGTAAATCCGTTTGCTTGATTTCGATTTTAGACTAATTTATGGTAAATGTTGGCAATAATTTCTATGTAATTTATATTGCATTGTTAGCTATGACACTTGTTATTGCGTGGTGAAGTTGTGCCTTCAAATGTCACCTATAGTTAGGACACTAAATTTGAAATAAAAAATGATTTCTAATTTTGATTGTAATGATTAATGGTGTCTCATCATCAACCATCATTTGTTATTAAATTCTTTTGGTCTGTATGGCATTAATTGGCATTAAGATGGTGAAATTTTATTATAAAAATATATATATAATATATATGCATATAAAAAATCTTAGACCTGCTGTTTTAACGTTCTTACATCGTGATTTAAATGTTTTGGGTATTTATTAGATTTAAAGTTTATCTAGACTATTATAGTAGTTCATCGGATGTTTTTATATGTCAATGAAAATTGCCCGCCACGATCAACGCCTTATAATATTAGAAACCAATATAATTATAATCTAGATAGAAATATAATGTAGATTTTTTTATAATCTAGATAGAAATGTAACCTAGACTTTTTACAATATAGACGGAAATATAATCTAGATTTTTTAATATCTAGAAAGCTAAAAGTAAAATTGCTATCGCCTGGAACTATCTTACTTACACATGTGAAGGTTTCGAACGTTGGCGTAACATCACTACAATCAGTTTGTCTCGCAATCCCATTTCGAGCAACTGCACCGGCTAAAATTTAATAAGTCCAAATATAGCAAACACATCCGGTACAAGTTGCTTACACAGTTACCTACCAACATATGTTGTGTAGGTAGTTATATATAATGTATTATATCATAATATTGTATTACAATGTTTGGAAATCTGATGAAATTGCATTTTTATCCGAAAGTTCAATCAATTAAAGGGGATTAGGGTAAAAAATAAAAATGGCCGAAAGTTATATTTCGCTTTTAAAGAATATAATTATAAATTTCACCGAATAGAAACAGTCGAGAAATTTTCTTTATGATATGGACTCAAAATTAAGTAAAATATGAGTTAGAAGACAATATTGATCGTCGATGGCGACAATCGTTTTTAGTTCAAATCAAGTGATATTGTTATTACAAAAGATGTCATTATTAATCTCAGTGGACATTGCAGTCAAACGTCGCTTGGAATATAGTTAAATTGCAGATATTTTTTGGTAAACTCGATACTTTTTTATTTCACTTTTAATCAAACCAAATTAATTTCCAGGCCAATCGTGGCGCAGGAGGTGAGTTGTGGATTCGATTCTCATTCGATGAGATGAAATATTTATTTGAATTTATACTTCCATTTCATCGCTCTGCCAAATCGCGCAACCAAAAAAAAATAACAATAATATCGTATTAACGTTCCCAAACAAAAAATCTCATTATCATTAGATATGCCCATGCAATAATATAGAAGAAAAACGAAAGCGATCCGAATAAACACCACGTATATCAAGTTATTGAGGCGGCAAAAAATAATGGAGAACGTGTATACTGTAATTAGACGATACTTCTTCGTGAGATATTAACCTAAATGACTCTATTTATTGCCTTTTCCCGCGTGACTTGAAAAAATGGATGAAGTCAAGCTGAAGTAGACCCAGCGATAGAACTGTATTAGTTGTATTATTTTTTAATTAAATTGACTGTTTTTATTAGTCTAATGAACTAATCTTGATTTTAGTGGGATTTATTTTGAACTTATTATTTTAATTTTGTTCGATAATTATACGGAACCAGTTTTTTTTATTGTTTATTCTTTCTTACACCACATACTTATGGTCCGTACGTCTTGTCATCTTATTTATACATTTCTTTCAATATTTTTTTAGGCATTACCTAGAACTAGACTTATGCTATTATATACATATGTCTCTATATTTATACAATATCTCCTTAAAAAAGTCCAATTATTCATTTCAGTTGCCACTTGCCAACTTTACTATAAAATTTTTATCTAAATTTATATGCATGCAAAATTTTAACATTAATTATAAGTAAATTAAATGTAATTGATTACAAAAAGATAAAAATGTTCATTATCGATTGGAAGATAATGTTGTAAAACATTATTTTTTTTTTAAACAACATATTTCTTATTACTATTGGGAAAATTAGGACGTGGCTGGTATTACTATTTTTTATGGCCATCCTTTATGGGCCATTTATACTCTCTGTTCTCCTTAACACCCTTTTGTTCCCCACTTTCCGCCAGATTTTGGAGGCATTGTATGTTGAGTGGCCGCCGAGTGAAGTGTCTTTTCCACGATACCAAAGTGAGGAGCTGAAAGTATTAAATATCAATTTCCTCGAGTGGGAATCAAACCCACAACTTGTCACGTTCACAGTCTTACACTTGTGCCCCTGCACCAAAACGAACCCAGTCATTTAAATTTCTAATCAAATTTTCAATAACATTTATTTTAAACAGAATCTTATGAAGTTTTTTTTCCCATATCTTACAAAAACTTTTTACATAAAGGCAGCTTTATTTCGACATTTTCACTTATTTCGAACATAAGATGATGTTAGAGTAGCCGGGACCGAATTAAATTTGATCCACTTGCGTCCTTTCTCTTCGGAACGAGTTCTACTGTCCTCTTAATTGAGAAATTTGTATCCGACATCATTTATTTTCATTTTGATCTTGATTTTATTCATTTTAATATATGTAACTTGTATTAGTTATTTTGCAAGTAATCTATTTTATTACATATTCAGTGGCGAAACTTATCGCCGCGTCAACTCAAAAGAGTAAATTTTAGAAATCAATCATTAAGTAAGCAAGTTAATTGAACCGTACAAGCTATGGCAGAACCTTAAAATTTTGAAATTTGTGATAATTAAGGTTTCCTTACATATCTGTAATAAATTATAAGAATCCATTATAACCAACAAAAATTTCTTCCGTTACTGAGTGACAATTGAAAAATATAACAATAGAATAACTTAAGTGTAATTTATAACTTATTAGCTCAATCTGTCGACCGTACCCGATCAGAAAGGCATTTAGACGAAGATGAAGCTCAGAAAAAAAGATTGTGTGACTGTCAGACGAAGTCTTCGTATAAAACAAAAATCTAAGAGAGGATTTTCTTAATTTTTATGGAAAAGAGAAAAAAACGAGATTTTACGTATTTTATACAATGTGAGAAAAATTATTTCTATATTAATTATTTTGCACACAAAATCGAGTGGCGGAAGTCAACTCTACTAAAATTTTATATAAAAAAAATTGAAGAATGGTCATTTTACTGCTTTTGTAGTACATATTTTCTATTTCAAACTAGTTTAAGTTTTAATTTTGTACCGGGAACAATAATTATGCGGGCGAAGCTGAACACTGAAATTGGCTTAACCTAACTTTGGAACGAAATAAATTAGGATAAGTTTTATGAAACACTAGTAAGTATAATTTTATAGGAAAAATTGTGAAATTCAAAAGGAAATAGATTATACTGTACAATGTATATTTCTTCTTAGCATCGTTCAATGTATTTATGTTCCTTATCTATCTATCTATCGCTATTGATCGGGATTGACGCATTTTTAAGTATGTATTAAGACATTCCCTTTTCCTGATAATGGTGATTAAGATGATGCATAAGAATTTCATGCAGGTGGAGTATTATATTTATTCTGAATCAGGAAATTATAAGAGACTTACTAGTGGGCAGATGACTTAGAATCAAACAGATATCAAGTTTTAATTATTATAATATTTATTTACAAACAAATTTTGCTACAATTATTAAATAATATAATTTCTCTGTATTCAAACGTTTACTTCGATAAGCACACACCTAGAGCAGTCACATTAGTGAATTCCAATCTTTTGTTATTAAGCCGAATTGCGGTAACCTCCAAGACTTTATAAGTTCAGTGTGCGACGACGCTAGACAAAGGCGGCCATGTCCTAATAACCTAAGCTATGTCTCACAGAACCATTGATAAAGCTCCTCTTTATTATGTCATCTTCACTTTGTAGGAAACAATTTGAGACTTACATTTTCTGGAATTCGCAAAACTTAATTAAATCTACTTCGTCCAGCTCGAAGAATTCAAACGAATTAAGAGTGCTGTTAGTAATTTAGTTTATTTTGCATTTTAATTTAAAGTGAGAATAATTACTTAATTTTAAATGAGATTTGGCAAAGGTTTGTGTACACAAAGGCTACAGTTTTGAAAGTAAAACAAAAGAGAATATTTGATTACGTCACTCTTTATACTGTTTTTGACATTGACATTTGTAACGGACGAATGCCTCGCAGTTTTAGTTCATTAATTATTATTATTATTTTAAAATTTGTTTCTGTTTTACATTTTCATTTAACCCCTCATCTGAAAACACAGAAATATTTTATATTTAAGTATAGAAATGTTATGACTACTTTGATTTAATGGTTAACAAGTTTCACCTGCAACTTAGTTTGTGTTAATTTTTGTGAAAATTTCTCAGAAATTATTCTCGTTTTCGTGAGCAAAACTGACGGTCTTAACACTACTAACAAAGTGTTTTATCTCTCCGTTTATTTTGTATACAAAAACAATTATTAGTTTCATTCTCTACGGATGCCTCTAGAAACTAAATTTCGAACTTTGTCCTCAACAAAACCAACTTAATATATAAAATTACAAATTAAAAAATTATATTTAGTGAAACCTTTGCAGTTACCGCGTTGAATCAAACTCGTGGTAATATCTCAAATTAGGATAGATAGAGGAAATATAGAGTAAATTAACTATATTTTCTAAATACCTAATTTTTAGAAACATTCCATATTGAGCATATTCACATTCGATTAACCATATTCATTACCTTAAATGGGAACCGAACCCACAACTACACTGACACAGTTCCACTATGCCACCATGGTCTTCAGTTAATTAATTATAAGCGAAACGGCCTAACACAGATACAGACATGTAGATATATCGCTATTTAATTATCAACATTCTATACACATTCAAAGAGCAACGGCAAAAGGGTCTGACATACGCAAAATCAAGCGTTTCCTTTTTTTTTTCCATCTCTTTGCGAGTTAGCACAGTTTCGATTCAAACGAGAATGTAGTATTGCAGTAACAAATTAAATTGGTGACTTGGATTTACAGGGTAAATGTTCCAATTAGTGTTTCGGTGGAGGCGAGTTTCAGCTGGAAACGAGATTGCCTACGAGGCACCTGCTTCGATGTTTACTGAATTGCTCTGGGATATGTCTTGATTGTCCTCCTTACCTTACAATTTGGCGTTAATGAATTGAAACCTACGTCTCTATTTTCTTTGGCTAATTAATTAGATTTGTTTTTTCTTTATAATTAGTTTTGGTTTTTTTTTAAATTTTTTTTTGGAGAATGAAAATTGGAAGTAATTAATTTTGTACTGTATATTGTATTTTTCATTTTTTAGCTTTACGCCTATATCTTACATTTGAAGGAAATGAAAATATTAAATAATTAATTCTGACAAATAGGAATCGAACTACAACCTGAGCCTAAAACTTTCGCGTATACAGTCACGAATCTGTGCATAAATAGATAAGTTTAGCAAAATCATAAGGCCAATCGTATTGCAGGGGCACAGAATGTGGGTCTAAACGTGGCTGATTATGGGTTCGATCCCCACTCTAGGATATGAAATACATTTTAAAATATTCATTTGAGTTTCGCCACGCAATGCATCCAGAATTCGGCGTAAAGTAGGGAATAGAGTGTCTTAACACTAGGTTGCCACTGCCAATCCTATTGTGTGCGGGATATAGCGTGAAGCTGATAGTACATATAGACAGATATAGCAGAGTCAAATAGATACTAATTTTGTCTTATATTGTGACGTTAATTTGAAATTATTCTAATGTACACACTGGTGCGGTCTAACAGCGCAGTTCACAAAGGTTCAACCGAACTAAGCACAATAGGAACGTTCCGAAACAGTTAAGTGATTTTGTGCTGGTTTCAATAAAACGTTATGTACCGTAGGTATCCTATATACATATGTACTCGTATGTGCTTTGATATATTTTGGTACTATGTACTTACATATCATAGCTTCACCCTGTATCTCGCATACAGTAGGGTAGACACATGGAAGCTGGTGTTATGACATTTTGATCCCCACATTTCGTCTAATTTACGAGATATTGTGCTGTTTAGATATAACTATGACACAGTTTACTTTTTTAGTGCACAGAAACATAAAAAATATATAAATATAAGCTGTATAAAAATCTAACTCATTATTTTCTCGACGCGGTCTTATATACCGTTACGTAAAAAAAAATACATATTTTGTAAAGATTTATTATATTTTATTAATAATTGATGTATCCACCTACTAATAATTAGTGTTTGCAAAGTGAGGCGTTGAGTTCCGCAATGCATATTAACACTAGATACCCAGGTTCCCCCTGCTGTGCGCGGGATACAGCTTGAAGTTGAAAAAAATAATAATATGATAATTTTCAATATATAATATAAACATACATTCAGTCTATTGAGTTCATCTTCTTGACTGAGATTAAATACTGTATGATTTTTGTCTCTAAATTGTGAGGACGGAAGTAATGAAGTGAACTATGGGCATCTTCAATTCATTTTAGACTTGGCGTAATGCCATCCCGAACCTGCCTGCTTAGCTTTGTACATTTGATTTAGGTAGCGTAGAAGCCTTAAAGGAAACTACTCGTGTATGTAGTATTATTATATTAGCAAGTTAAAATTGATTAAAGTAGTAGATTCCGATCTAAAATTGCTCCATTTATATGTTATATACAGGTGGTAAGTAATAATATAGTGGCAGAACGATAATTATTCTTAATCCATAGATGAAATTATTATTATTTTACGTTGGAAAAATTATGTATTTTTATTCTTTTTTCTCCCAAGAAATGTATGAATATTGTTTACAAACAATTTTACTAAAATTTTTTAGTTTATATTGGTTTTAACTTCACAATTTTAATTTTTTCGAATGGAAATCGAACCCACAATTGTAGTGTTTGCAGTCGTACAAGCATGGAGCACATGCATGTACGACTGGATGAATGGATTAGTCTTGGCGCATGGGCACAAGCGTGCGATTGTAAACGCGAAAGGTTTGCTCAAAAAAAAATCCCTTATTGGTCATCGAATCCAAAGTAAAATAACCTTGTTTACTGTCAAATACCGTATCACTGAGCCACAACGGCCTTGTTTTATATATATAAAAAAATATAGCTAATAAGTATTTTACAAAAAGATTAAAATACTTCAGTGCTTATAGTTAAGCCTTATTTAAACTAGTAGTAAAATGGCATTCGGCCAACTTAAACCTGTCTCTTTAACTTCGTTACATTTGATTTAGGCAGCCTCAACTCCCTGATCGATCGTATTTCGTATATTGAAGAGTTTTCTTTGTTCAAAAGTTTTAATTAAAAATCTTTTAATTGTTTGTAGATAAATATTTTGTTATTGTAATTAAATATATTTATTTATATAACTTTTTTTCTATTCTTCTCTTTTAAATTAGGAAATACATTAAAGTTTTTCCCATTTAGCATACGAACTCGATAGATTGAATGCTCTGAACCTCTATATCTCATAATCGATTTTTTTTTTCTGAATGCTTATACGTTAGATACAACGTATATGATTGTCTTGTTAGTAACTTCGTAGAGTGATTATTACCATGAATGCCCATATGGCAATAAAGAAAAGAATTTATTAAATATTTATTACAATATTATAAAATGTATATTTTTAAGTTTGTATAAAATACATAGAGGTCAGTCTTGGCGCATGGGTACAAGTGTGTGGTTGTAAACGTGAAAGGTTGTGGATTCGATTTCCTCTCTAGGAAATGAATTATTTAATATTCTTAATTTCTCCGTAATAAATAATAACGCGGCGTTAAGTTCCGCCATTCAACACGCAATGTCATCAGACTTCGGCGGAAAAGGGGAACGGAAGCGCCTTAATTACAACTGAGTTTCGTAACACTAGGGTTCCTCTGCCTACTCTGCTATGTGCGGTATACTGCGTAAATAAACAAAAATGTAAAACAACAGCTATATAATAAATTCCCTATACAATATACAAATATTTATTGTTACAATTCTAAATAACTTTTCTCCAAATAAAATACTGCAGGCAAATCCAATACGCGAGTAAATATTTACTTTAATCGAACACACCTAATCACAGCTTACACATTGTACTGCTAATTCCAGTATTAAACTATATTGAGATTTGAGCCCGCTACCGATATTACCGGATAAAGAGCTTTATGCTTGGTGTCAATGTACGTGAAAAATAGTTCGAAAGCTTCCACATGAAGTGTTCCTGAGCTTTGTGAGGTTAAACCTAGCTGACGTTGTTATTAAATGCAAATCGTGTATGGTAGGAAAATGAAATTATTTATATGGCGTGTACGTACAAATTGTTTGACAATGGAATTTAAAAGGACTAATGAATTAGTAAACAACGTGTTGGGGGTTATAGTTGGATAGTGGGTTCAAATTTGTATAAATAAAGAAATGTTGACGAATGTCGATTGATTTTTTTTCTTATTGTATTGTTATATTTATTCATTATATAGTTTGAGTAAGTGTTTGTTTTGTTTAACACTACATTGTATCCCGCGTATAATAGGGTAGATAGAAGTAACCTAGTGATAAGACACTCCGTTTTCTATGAACCGCTCAATTTTCGATATATTGCATGTTAGATATGTACCTAAACTAATCCATTCTTACGAATGGAAATCGAACTCACGACTGTCGCTCGTGCCGTGTATATAATAATAAAAAAATAACCTACACTATCACACAAGTTACACAGCATAAGAGGTAACGTCACGAACACCGCATTAGTCGTGGGTCAGCACGAACAATTATCGAGTTTAAGCCGACATTAATAACGCGTAACGGGGCTTGCGCTTGACTTGCGGCCGCATACATAATTCTGCGGCGGCTAATCGCTCCACTAGCCCGGCTAGAATATATTTAAATGTTTGAATTGTTCAATTGGATGGCAGGGCGTGAGTGTTGTTCGTTTTTTTTTTACGTTTATTTATAAAATGATAAAAAAATGTATTTTTCGGTTAGTATTATTATACATAAATCAGCTTCACGCTGTATCCCGCATACAGCTGGGTAGGAGGGAACCTTGTTTTAAGATACTCCGTTCCCCACTTTCTGCTGAATTCTTTTCGTTGCTATTTGAATATGATATAAAAATAATATAACACAATAGATAAGGAAACATATCAACAAAGATTCCTCTCGAGTGTTTTTGCGAAGGGCAGTTAGTAAGAATTCATTTTACTTGAAATTTGAAAATATGTTATTAAATGTTACGTTGAAACGTCGGTTTCCTTTGACGTGGAGTTATAAGGAGCACATTTGTAAATAAAAAGACGTAAGCTGAATAAATGTTGAACCCGCAAGTTTTATAAGAGAATTTTGATAGAGTTAATTAAATGCTGGATATCTTCCACCCATCGAAAGATCATATAAACTATATAAGCTATAGTCTTAAGCTGTGATATGTTTTATATAATCTTTTGGTAAAAGAGATTTTACTACTACGGCTATTACAGCTTCACGCTGTATCCCGCACACAGCAGGGTAGACAGAGGGAACCTCGTGTTCATCATACATAACATATTCTCCACTTTCCGCTGAATTTTGGAAGTCAACGCTGCTAAGATTTTTTAAGATGCAAGTAACTGAAATCATTTAATTCTCAGGTGCATAATTTATACAACTTGAGGTTAGAAAAAGGCAAAAAGCCTTTTATCTTATTAAAATAGGTCCCGATGGTCAATAGTTCAATTTGTGGTCAGTGCTGGCGTAGTGGCACAAGCTTTTGAATGTAAACGCAATGGTTGTAGGTTCGATTCCCACTAGAGGAAATTAAATATGTTCTTTTCTTTTCTCTGGTATCAAGGCTAAGAGAGGCGTTAATTGCCACTACATATCACGCAATGCCTCTTATGAGAAGAGAGTGTTTATACACTAGATTTTCAGGTTGTGGAATATAGCGTGAAGCTAAAAAAAGATAGGTCAATGGCATGTACCACTCCTACAGGTTTTATTACGCTGTGAACCTTATACAAAATGCGACACAACCGCAGTATAAAACAAATATTATTGATTTCAAGATATTTTTTTTTTGTTGTGAAGCCTGAGTTTTGACATTATTTTTAATCAATTAACTTATATATACATACTTATACATAAACATTTCGTTCATCTGTTTTCCAAATATTAATACCTTACTATACCTTTCGTTCGTTTTAAATGCGTTACACCTTAAATTATACCAATGACACATTTTACTCAAACAAACCGGGAAAATAAAAATATAAAAAAAAAACCACAGAAACTCAAGATCAAACCTAAAACTATCTCAAGATAAATATTGACACGTTTTTTTCCTATCTTGAGGATCACCAAATGATTAATGACCATCAATATGGCTTTCGCCATGGTCGATCAATCGGTCAACTTCTGGTATACCTAACCCAACGCGGGGCTCCAGCTATAGATAACTAGCTAGGGGCAGGCCATGGAATTTAGTTTCGACATGGCACTTAGTTCCGAACCCTAACCTAACCTAACCTAACCTAACCAGCCGTGTGGTCCCGGCTTAGAATAGGACCACCCTGGTACTGTCGGTGTCGTAAAAGGCGACTAAGTATAAGTAAATGTAAAAAAAAAAAAAATAGTTACAAAGTAAATTAGTTATGTAGTTATGTACACAAATGTCTCAACTTTTAACACATATGTTATAAACATTATAGTTAAAGTAAACATAAGTAATATGGTCTCAACTGTATATATATAAGAAGTAAGTAAATGCAAATAGTTATAATTCTAGTAGTGCACCCATCTGACCCAGGTCGCCCGCATGTTATAGCGAGGACTTCGGAAAGATGGGTGTATTTGAAAACAAGTCTTGGTCTTAAATACAATTTTTGGAATAAAATAATTGTAAATCTAGTAGTGCACTCATCCGACCCAGGTCGCCCGTATCCAATAGCGAGGACTTCGGAAAGATGAGTGTACGGAAATGAGTTTTGGTCTCAAAAAGAACACTTATGTCATAAAATAATTAAAAGTCTAGCAGTGCTCTCGTCTGACCCAGGTCGCCCGTATCCAATAGCGACGACTTCGGAAAGATGAGGGCATTAGCAATTGTTAAATAAACGAACTGTGCGAATCAACCCCTAAAAAAAAAAAAAAAAAACCTAACCTAACCTAACCTAACCTAACCTAACC
>JBAIZZ010000220.1:1601483-1668322 GCA_037355905.1 Heliconius aoede
GAACGTAAATGAGAGTGGTGATGTGGCAAGAAACGAAAGAAAATACGCCACCGCGTACGCGATAACGCGTGTCATCCCACACTCCGTGCCCGCCTCGCAAACGATTGTGATAAAGATTGATACATTTTATGAATAATCAGTGAGAAAGTAAAACGTATTTTACAGTAAATTTGAGTGTATTAAGTAATTTCTTTACCTTTTTTGGAAGTGAGGGAAAATTTTGAGGTAAGAAATAAAGTAATCGTAAAAATCTATAGTCAAAGCAAATCCATTTTAAATAAAGTCATTTCAACAGTTTTTAATACTATGTAAACATTTTCTTACAGAAATAATATAAATAAGTAAAAATAAATCTCCCTCTATCTCTCTCTCTCTTTCCACTTTACTTTTTACGGTAAGAAAAATTTTAAGATTAAGAAATGATCTTAAGAAAAGCAAGAGACTTGATTGAGAATCGAGAACAGACTTGAAATAAATCTTAACAATTTTAAAAACAACATTCTTTCAATTAATAAGTCTAAATTGAAATCTATCTAAATTGAAGTTCTAAAAAGCTGGACTTTAACAAAATAATAGTTTCTCACGGCTTAAACATAAGTAGAGTATCAATTTGTGCAAATAGCTCGCCTCCATTACGGTACTCGATATATGTCCAGTGTACTCTCATGTGATCATTACACGAACTAGCTTACAAACTGGTAAATACTTATCTTGATAAATAATAGTATACAATGTACAACTTTGCAAAAGCAAAGTTTCTGTACACTTTTGACTTCCATTATTGAATTTCTTTGAGAGTTGTGGTCGATCGGTATAAAAAAGAAGCATTATTTGGATTGATGTAATAATTCTTTATGCATATGTTGCATCAACAACTTCGTCAGAAAGTTTAACCTTTTATTTTTGTCAAAAAACCGATATTTTTTATGGTAAAAATAAGAGATTAAACTTTCTGTATAACTTTAACAAATTTTCCACTGCTATTTAAATTTAAATAACCGTAACCCATGTAGATTGTATATTATACAATATCCTCCCGGCCCCTTAATATTCTTAGTTAACTCAAAATTGTTTGCAATAAACTGTTATCTATCTAAACATATTTATGTAAAATAATAATTCAAAATACGTAAATAACATGTTACCTCGCCCACGTGGTCAAGTGGAAGTAAGTATATGACAAGCGAGACATTCTAAAAGTCCAATGTAATTCTTATCACATTTACAGTGGGTTAGACTGAAACGATTAACGTGATGTAATATATTCCTTGTTCTTGTAAAATGCGGTGTTAAGTTCCACCAATCAACACGCAATGCCAGAATTTGCAAGAAAGCAGGGAACGGAAGCGTCTTAATGGGAGCGGATTGTCTTAACACTAGGTTCCCAGGTCCTTCTGCCTATGCCAAGTGCAGGATATAGTGTGAAAATGAAAAAAAAATATCTCCTATAATATGACGAAAACTTCTATTCTTTCCCCAACATAATATGGATATGATTTACATATTGCTTTCATTTAATTTATTAAAAACATACTATTTAATGTTTAAGATTAATTTATTTTAAACAGTAGTTGCCGAGATTTGCTCGTTGAACCAAACAAACTCTTCAGCTTTATTATATTAGAATAGATAACTTATTAAAAATATATTTTATCTAAACGTAAGAGTACGTAATAATTTCGAATATCTAACCATCCAATAAGCCTCGGCTTTAAATTTATGTTCGGAAATTAATATTCGCAGGCAGCCGACAGGGAACCATCAGTCTGCCTCATTGAACTGAGACATGCCAGCTCCCGGTACATTGCTCATAATAAACAACTATTTGCTATTTGCGGATAGAATCTTATGTTACATAGTTGCGGTGTTAAGTTCCGCTATTTAAACAGCAAAATTACGTGAATAGTTGAATAATGGAGATTAAAACTTTAGAATGTATTTGTCTTTTTCACTAAATTCCGGAGATACGTAGACCTATAGATGTGACAAAAGTTGAGGCAAATCACTCTCAGATACTGGACGATGTAATAGCTAATTTTTTAGCTTTACATTTTTTGAGTTTTACTTTTCTTATTCCTTTAAGTGACCGTAGTTATAAATTAAAATATTTAAGATAAAGTAAAATTATAATGTTTTTTTTTATTACTTTACCAATATATGAACTGATTAATATATATAAATAAACAGAATGTACAATTTTCACATAAATACAATTTCAAATTCATTTCATGCTCGGTGATAAGGAAAACAGTGTCGAGGTGTCTCCAGAGAAATTCTAAGACATCATTCGGGCCACAGTATGAAATACTAAAAGATTATTAATGTACATTTACATTAAAATTGTAATAGTGGCTTTACTAATTAGGAAAATTTATTTTTTTGTATAATTTAAGATTTTCTTTATTTTGTTTCTCAGTGTTTTGAGGCCAGTCGTGGCGCAGGGGCACAAAAGTGTTCTACAAAATCGACCGGTTGTGCGTTCAATCCCCACTCGAGGAAAGGAGTTATTTATTTTAATTTTTATATTTTCGCTCCGGTGTCAAAGCACTACGTTGAATTCCGCCACTTAACACGCAATGACTCCAGAATTCGACAGAAAGAGGGAAACGGAGTGTCTTAACACTAGGCTCCCTCTGCCTTGTAATTAGATTTTTTTTAATTAACGCTGTAAAAAGTAATAAATACTATGGTCTTTGTATATCTTTTTCGTCTTAAAATTAAGAATTAATTTAGTTTTTTTTTCTCTATCTATTTTTTAGATTTGCGGTGTATAGTGCACATAGCAGGAAACGGCGTATCTTAATATTAGGTTCCCAGTTTATCTCTGTCTATCCTATTATGTATGGGATATAACGTATATAAACAAATACAAAAAATACATACTTGTATCTTAAAAAAAAGTCTAAACTAATGTTACCCTAAAAGTCCTTAATGAAAGCTACCATTTAATAAAATACAAATTGTGTGAACACGACAATTGTGGGATCGATTTCCAATCATGGAACCAATTATTTTCTTTTTCTCGTATTGATTACAAGACACTACTCAACACGAAATGTCTCAAAAAATTGGCGGTGCGTGGGGAATGGAGTATCTTAGCGCAAGGTTCCCTCTATCTACCCTACTATAACAGGGATGCAGCATTCAGCTAGAAGTATAGTAACAAATATATATTTTTATTCATGTACAAACAATCCTTTACAAAATTTAGCACTAAGCGACGTAGATGGAACTACCTCATTAAAGTCGTGGGGTTATCCGGCGCTTTGTTCAAGTAGAAATATTGGCCACTAAATTGTCTTTCATGTTTGTGCAATTCTTTGTGTGAAACTCACGATATAACACTTACAAATAAACATGAATTTATAAGATTTTTTATATATTTTTTTCTTCATACATTTGAAACATAATCTGTAAACTCTGCAGGTAAGCAGATTGAACTTAGTGTGAAATCACTCCGTTTCCCATTTTCCTTTCAATTGTATGTAATGACTCTAAATCATTAAGTAGTAAGTGGTGGAACTCAATGCCGTGCTTTTTCTATTAGGACCAGGAATTTCAAACTGCGCTAAAAGCAGTTAAAGTAAAAATATATCACTTCGTTTTCCACTTTCCACGCATTTTAAAGCTGAAAAACCAAAACAACGAAACCTAACGCCGAAATTTGTCTTAAAAAGTGAAAAAAAAAGAAAATAGCTTAAATAGTATTTTTTTGCAGCTTCACGCTGCATCCCGCGTATAAGAAAGAGGGTAGGCAGGGCGAACTTAGTGTTAAGACACTGAACCCACTTGTCACTTTCCACTGAATTCTAGAAGCATTATGTATTGAGCGCTTTGTCTAGACCAGAGATAGAAAAATAAATTATTCAAGTAATTCATTTCTCTGAGTGAGAATCGTACCCACGACCGCCTCGATTACAGTCACACACTTGGCGCAGTGGCACAAGTTTGAATTTAGTAACTTTTGTTATAAACTGTCTATATAACTATTTGAAGCATCATTCCTATTCCACACACCCATTTGCTCTTTATATTGCTATAACTTACGCTCATCTTCAGGTAAAGAAACTTGCGCCATAAAAGACTGCTTCTTATTGGATTACTAGAGCGACTAACAGTTTCCCTCGGGCTTTGTTAATTTAAAAGGATGTGCATCTATTTTATTTTTAAGGCTGTATTTTTTGTTGGGTCTTCGAGAAAAATTGTGCTTTTTAAAGAAAAGCTGCTCTTAAATACACTTAAGGCCGTCGTAGTGCAGTGGGAGCCCCATTCGGGAGAATGATTATATTTATTTTCATTTCCTAGCTCTGGTTAAGGAATATACGGCGTTGACTTCTGCCACTTGGCTTAGAATGTCCATACGTAAGAGAGCAATAGAGTGAATGAAGAAATGCTTTAAAACAATTTAAAAGTATAGTAATTGTTAAAATTGACACTATTACAGATGGCTTTAGGCATATATATTTAAATGTACTAAAAGTTTATAAAAGCACAGACACAGACAGACCACAACGCTTATAATCATATATCAATGGCTAGCATTTGGATGAATATGTAGGTTTTAAATATTAATACATACAAAATACTTAAATTGTATTCATTTTATTGTATGTATAGAATAATAAAGCTTTAAAAGAAGTTCGATATTTCGTGTGACTCGTTTTTTAGATTTAACATTACGTGTCGATGTAAAAAACTGCGACGCGACGTGTGATGATAAAAGAAATCCTTTTACAGATAAACGAATGAGAAGATAACGATTGTAAAAATAAGATAGGATCGTATAATGTCGACGAACCCAATATATTACTTTACTGAGTTGCTTTGCACATTTTGATTAAACTTTGCTTTACAGCAAAATAAAAAATATAGAATATAGAATAATAATAGAATTTTATTATATTAAATGAAGAAACATAAAATAATAATAACGTAACAAATTATTGATGAAAACAAAAATATATATTTGAAATATGAAATGTTGATAAAACAGTTTTATTCATAAAGGAGGAAATGAAGGACGTTTCATACTAATTCAATTAAGTATTTTGTCTCGAGTTGGAAGGTGGAAAGACGAAAGACTGATATTTGTCCTTTATTATTTTACACGGCCTTTTCTGTACAATGCCTTTTATAAAAAAAATCTAATTCTTTTTTATTTACCAACATGGCCAGAAAGTGTCAGTTTTCTTATTAATAATGATATTTCAGTAGAATTATATATTGCAATCATGTCAGAACCAAGCGATTGATTTAACTATCAATTAAATGAAACCAAGTGTAGATACTACGTACCTATTATTAATATGTTGTGGTCAAATAAAAAAATTGTTACAGTAATGTTCATTTATAGTACCAGAACTAGAAAGCAGTATTAAAATCTATGGAAAATAAAAATGAATGAAATAACTTTATTTCTCAATAAGGATTTGAACCTATTAAATTCACAATATACAGCCACTAAACTACCAGATTATTTACAGCGGCCGTAATATAAGGAAATAATAGTTTTCCTTGAGCATACGTAAAGCCTGTAATTTTGTTAGACCACGACGGATAATGTACTAAATTATTTTGTGTGGAAAACCCTCATATATCTCCGTTACCTTTCCGCAGATTCCATGCGACTATTTCTCATTCGTGAAAGCAAATATAGTTATAGCCTATTATTATTGCAAGCTTTGTCGTTTCAATTTTATCATATTTGTTTACTAAGTTTTGTATATATATATATAATTTTTGTTTATTTATATGAAAACAAAATATACACTTGTTTTCACCTGTGACATCTAATGTGGTCAAATTGATATATAATTTAAAATTATGTATGACACATGACACTCTTCTAAGTGCCTGATCTAACTCTGGTAGTAGATACAGTACGTAACATGAAAAAATGACTCTAATATACTACCCTTCAGTGAAGGACGTGTAAATTCTAAAGCAATTTGGCCAAAAACTACTCTCATATTTCTGCGTCACCTTTTCACAGACTCATTGGCGTTATTTCTCACTCGCAACTCATTGAAATAGTTTGTGGCTACAATTTATCAGATCCCCTACTACTATGCTGTTTCGTCTTTACATACTATCTGCTTTATTTTACAAAGTATGTGTAACGTCGTAGTGTAGCTGTACATCGTCTGAATGTGAATGGGACGGTAGTGGGTTCACTTGGAGGGAATTTATTTGATTTATTTCATTTCCTGGCTCAGATAACAAGACAAAACACAGCGTTGAGCTCCGTCACTCCAACACGTCAAAGACCCGAAAATTGGGACCATGGGGAAAAACATGTCTAAACTGATTTTTTTTTTTACTTTTTATTATCATTATTATGACATTTTCATTATTCTGGTTTTATTAATATGTATTAGCTTGCTTGATTAAATTAAAGTAAGCACAACAAAAATAGGTGTCCGCTCGTTATTTATCATTAAAAATTATTAATTTAGTATTTTTTTAATAAAATTATGAATATTATATAAAATCCTTCAACCTCTGGTTAAATCTGTAAGTGCTTTAGGTTAGTATAATAAATTATATGTTTGCATTTTAACTTTATAAATAAAAATGTAAATATTTTTATTAATTATTGGTATCAATATATCAATATTTTTATTGAATAAAGAACTATTTTTTTTAAATAGTAAAATTATATTAGGGCTATCGTGGCGCAGTGGCATATCATTTCACTGTTAACGAGATGGCCGTGGATTTGAGTTTCACGATTTAGGGCGGTAAACGACGGTAGGAGTATTTTTCCAACAACTTCTCTAACTAAATTAATTTTAGATTAATAAAAAATTGTTTTAAATTTTTTATTTATTTTCTGTATGATCAAAATTAGAGATCAAAAAAGAGAAGAAACATGAAAACCAGCGGTAGAGTCCTCAGAAGTGTTAGTGAATATATACATGGTCTGATGAGTTACAGCCCACTTACGCTCGAATTTCGCAAAGAGCAAAGTTCCCTAAGTTGGTCTATGGTAATACTATGGAGATTTATAATAATTTGCCTCACATTATGGCATTTTTATGTAGCAAACAGTTTTGTCAGCTAATACTACTTTCCTTATATGACAATGGAAAATAATTCACTTAATATAAGGGCGTTGCGGCGCTGTAGCATAGTGTCTACGAAGCACTCGTACACTCAATAAAAATATTCATGAACCATGAATATCTGTAATGTAATAAAACAAAAAAATATATAATAGTCAAACCAAGTATAGTTTACTATTAGAAATAAGGAAATGTCACTTTAGCAATATTGTAGGTTTTTTTTCCCGGTGACAGATAACATTGTTAACTGAATTCTACGCCCAATAATTCGACAGAAAATAAAAAACGGAATTATTAACACTAAGTTTCCTCTGCGAACCCTATTGTGTGCGGGAAACAGCGTGAAGCTGATAAAAAATATTAAAAATTGAGGTTATTGAGGCGAAGTGGGAAGGAGCGTGTTTGATTGTAATCGCGAATTGTCAGTTGGATCTGCACTCAAAGGAATAATTGTATTTTAAATGGTTTCCATTTTCCAGCTATTTACAATCGAGCATTTATTTCCGCTATTTGAAAGAATTTCCGCTCTTGAAATGCAACGATTCAAATTCGATTAGAAAGCAGAGAACGGAGTGTCTTGACATAAAGTTTTATTTTGCTAACCTGCTACAAATATTTAATAAGAATGGGTGGTGGAATTTTGAGAGTCATAAAGCAATCAGAGCTTCGGGCGTCAACTATTTAATAAGTAAGTAAAAACGAGGACTTTTTTTGTATTAGGTACATTTAATATTTAAAGGGATATGTCCATTATATATACATAGAACCCGTAATATCTTGAATATATCAACATACGGAAATCTTCAACCATTCCGTTTTCTAATTAACATAATATGTAAAATGAAAGGTGAAACTATAACACGAGGATCCTACCAATTACAGTTAGTACGGCGGTCAACTGTACATAAAACATGAATTTTGAATAAAGAATGATTACACAACAGAGCTCTGTCGTTATCAAAGAGACAGTACAGGAAAATATCCCCATCCGCGGTCGACCAATTAGGTATTCAAATTTCGGACACTGATATATATATTATATGAAGAAATTCACTTTTAAGCAAACCATATTAGACATTTAAATTGCAAATTCTGCACCAAAGTAGGCAGGGGAGGTGCATTACAAACGCATATCAAATGAATGCAAATTTGACGCAAAAACTGCAACGGACTGACCTCAGCTCTGACTTATATTGAGTAACCATTTAATCTATGTTAAATATTACCGCAGAAATTGTGGATTTTAAAACTTAATGTATGCATTTGCTTAATTTAAATTTAAAACTTGGAATTAAAATTAATGTTTGTAAATGCAAAGAAAACATGCGTACGTTAACTAAGCTGTATATATTTTGATATATGTACATAATCTAACGTAG
Organism: Heliconius aoede; assembly: GCA_037355905.1. Classification (NCBI taxonomy): domain Eukaryota; kingdom Metazoa; phylum Arthropoda; class Insecta; order Lepidoptera; family Nymphalidae; genus Heliconius; species Heliconius aoede. The sequence goes on from JBAIZZ010000220.1 coordinate 1,609,927, forward strand.
TTATAACGTTTTACATGGGAAAGAGAACAATTGAGATCGGATAATGATATATTACGAAAGAAAGTGTACCACCTCGAAAAAAAAATAAGAATTAATGATATATTTTTTTATGGAATTAGAGAAAGTGGAAATTCAACTAAAAAAACTCATGGAACTAATGAAGAAGATACTGAAAGACGATGCTTCGGTAAATAATGGGTTATTGTACAACCAATTACATATATGCATGTATTTTTACTATACAATTTATTTGTTTACATAGGCGATCGCGGTACTTTTAAAGTATCTATATATCCCGGGTATCGTAAGGCAAATTTTCAAACAATATCTAAATAAAATATTAGATCAAAAAATTAGAACAAGAGGTTATTTGAACTTATTCTTCTTGTAATTATAATAATTATAGGATGACTAACTGTATCCACATAAAATTTTCTCTGAGAAAATAACAGCATTTCCTTATTTATTTTAAATATTATTTGAACACATCTAACTGGTTCTCATATAAAATATAAACATGAAACTTTTCTACACAAATAATATCGTTATCGTCATACTTTTTGGAATATTAGCCATATTCCATTTGAGTGTGATTTATTGAAGCGATTGCCGAGCGTCCCGCTTAAGCGATTCCAGTTCGTCTCGCTTAAGCGGTCACTATAATCGATATTCCCTTCATTTTTATTGCGAGTCCGCAGGCGAGCCATGACGATTGAGATCGGACGCCGCGGTGCATTTTTGAGCCAATCCGATTTTTAAAAATGTATACGCTTTTATAGCTATGAATTATTTGATGGCTCGTAAATTCAATAGTAATGTATTGAATTGATTTTTATTTTCGGTTTGTGTAATGGTTCATGCTGATGTGATTTTGTATCTTTATATTAAATACTTATACATTTAAAATTATTCTTTTTAATAATATGCTACATGACGGTGCTGTATGACGGTTGTGGGTTCGAGATCTACTCGGGGGAACGAAATATATAATATTTTCATTTCATCGCTCTAGGTACGAGGCGAAGCGCGGCGTTGAGTTCCACCACTCAACACGCAATCCCTCAAGACTCAGCGGCACGTGGGAAACAGAAGTATCTTAATAGCAACGGAGTGTCTTAACACTGAGTTGCCATGTATTCTGCATATAGCAGGATAGGCAGAGGAAATTTGGGAACCTAGCTTTAAAACACTCTCTTCCCACTAATATAGTTTCTCACTTTCCGCCGAATTTTCGAGGCATCGCGTGTTTAGTGCAAAGCTCAACACCGCGTTCTACCTCATTATCAGAGCGAAAATTATTAAATATTTGATTTCTCCGAGTAGGAATCAAATCCACAACCTGTCGCGCTTACAGTCACACGCTCGGACCCCTGCGAATACAACGTATCTGATGTTAAAGCAGTAGTATAATTCAAATCACCCGCTCTGTTTCACTTAAGTGGCAAGTAAGGATATATCGGTACATTGAAGTAAAGATTAAGTGAATTGCTCGGGTCGACTAACTTATTGCTGTTTTCTGGCGCAATGTGGTTGTTACACGAACAGGAACGCTTGTTTTACGACGCCCCGACGCTGTATATCCGATAAACTGCATTTAAGATTGATGGTTACACCAGATAGTATGAAGTTTCATCAATTTTTGAACGGTTCGCATTTATTTTTCATATAAATACCTAGTTTTTTTTTACATCGCATTTTTTTTTATATCAATGATCCTTAATTGTTCCGTGAAATGGGTTTGGTGGAACAAAATTAAACAGGTTCTGTCAAATGGAGAGCATGCGTTAAATATTTTTTGATTTGAAAATTTATATTTTGTGAAAAGCAGTTATAGGAAAAATAAACGATAGTAAACAGTCTGTAGTAGTAAGAATGTGTAGTTGTGATAGCTGTTATACTACTAATAGCTACGTAATAGCTAGCTATTACGTAACAAAAAGTAAAAGAAAATTAGAAAACAATGAAATATTGTTAAGATCTTCAAATACTCGCATTTTAATCAATGATAAGTCTCATATAAATCCGTATAAAAAAATTGGGATAATACCATAACCCGTTTTGATAACCGATCGGCGATTCGGTAATATTGGCTTAACTTGGCATCCGACGGACGTTTTACAGCGGTCTTCCTTGAATCTAAAGTAGGTGAAATATCAAAGTTGTAGAATACTAAGAAAAACACATTTGTGAGAAACTTTAGCATTCTGAAGTGGATGCTGAACACTTTACGACTAGAGTTTGATAGCGTTCTGAGGGTTATTGAAACAGGTAAACAAATTCAATGAGATTATTTATGGGGATAGTTTCTAATGCCTACTCTTATGTTGACGTTCCTACCCACTTTTTGTACCTGCTAGGGATAATGTCGTAAACTAAAACAATATATAGTGGATATGTCACTCCATTTTCTTCTTTCTGTCTATTTAAGAGACAGAACCATGAAAATGTAGCTTTATTTTATTTTTAGTTGTTTATATGCAAGAATATCTAATTTATGAATATATATAAATATTACAGACGAACATAATTAAATTTATAGTTCAGATTTTTGCGGAAAGCATAATTTAAACTAAACTTTGCAATATAGTCTATTTCACTTTCTGTATACCACCCACCATTATCATTATAGATCAGTTCTCATCGTGTAGACTATCCTCGATTCTAGACCAGCTATGGCGATCGACTGCTTAATGATGCACAATTAACCATATAATTCCCAATTACCTTTTAGTTACTCCCAAGCGTCTACGACCTGATTACGCAAATGTCATTCTATACAACCAGATTCATGCTGTATCTGCTGTATTTGTGTTCGGTTCTCATTAAGACAATTTAGTTCCCCACTTTTCATCAAGTTCGCGAGGCATTGCGTGTTGAGTGGCGAAACTCAACGCTGAACGCTGTGCTTTGCCTCAATATTAGAGCGAAGAAATGAAAATATTCACTATTTATTTACCCCGAGCTGCAATCGAACCTTCATCCGTCGCTTTAATAGTTTTACGCTTACGCCTCTGTGCTACGACAGCCTAACAAATGCATTATATCATTTGTAATATACGTACAAATATATTGTTAACTGTCACTATATAATTCCAATACTGTGCTATTGCACATCGATGGGCTCGTACTATTATATAAATAAGAATACGTGATTCACAGTAAAACCGCTATCACACACTCAAATTAGCATGAACATCGAAAGATGCAAATGAGAGATTTTTCAGTATAAAATCTAAAAAAAAAGTCGTTCACGAATATTAAAGCGGTATATTTCCATCTAATATACCACATTTAAATATCTGGATACCTCCGAGGTATTCAGGATTTGAATTACAAAGTCTGTCGCCTTTTCGAGCGCCACCTGTGACGTCATCCACACCTTGTAGCTAAAGAAGCAAAATAAAGTGGAAATAAACCGAATCGCTTAGCGAGTACGGTGGACGTTTTAATACTGACCACGATAGACCGGCCTGTGTTGTGCACAACAAAGAAAATCAGTGCATGACGTGCTTTAAATTTACATAAAATTTTAAGTTGAAGTAATTTCTTTATGATGGTGTTCATAACTTTAATATTGCTCATTAAATTTTGATAAAACATAAAATATTATTGTTTGTTTTTACCTACTTGGTTTTACGTCAGTGGTCAAAAGTCACACGTTTTGTATGACACTTGGCACATTCCAAGTGCGAAAAATAGCTGTGACCGCAGAGACGGGCGGGTTACACCGAAATATTGAGTGTAAAATGACGTATAAGATTATAAAGTCACACTATAATGTTTCAATTTAATATATAATACGAGCAGTTCCCGAGATTAGCATGTTCAGCTTAACAAATTCTTTAATTTTATAATATGCAGTACATGATGATTGCAAAAAATTATGTATGAGACGTTTTATTTGACTGATGTTTTATTAGGTAGCTCGCTTTAATATGGAAATTTAAAAATGCGGAAAATTTTACAAAAATAGTTAAGTGTATATAACTCATATGTGACATTATATTATATTCGGTATATAATATATTTTCCGATTCTTTTGGATTCATGTCTCAGCTTAATACAAAATTCTAAATCTTGGTATTAGAACGTCCCATTGCACAAATACTCTTTGAATATCGGTTTATGTACACTCCGAGTACTATCTTCTAATTCGATGCCTGAAACCGAGCAAAACTTTTCGTGTAAACCCTAACACCTGTTTAGTAGCTTTCTAGTATTTGCATCGAAATTAATATTGATTCATGTGATAACAATATTAATAAGAAATATATATTACAAAAATAATTTAATATACGAGTATATTGAAAGTTGAATTTGGAAACTTATTGCTTTAGCACTTAATTTACCTCAATAATTATTTGCATATATCAAACTGTAGCTGTTCATTGCATTTGTTACGTCACAGCATTCTCATCTTTACCCGATTACCTCGTTCAGGTATATGCGTGCTGAATGGCGGTACCTGACGACATAGTCTTTCAAAACAGTGAAATCCATATATCCATATATCCATAATTATTTGATTATTCCTTTAGTGACTACATAAGAGCGAATTAAGCTTGGTCAGCTTTCCACTCTACAACTTTCAGTGTCATGTGTGCTCAAACAATTTCAATTCAAAAGTACAAAATCTAGGTATCTCGTGCTGGCAAGTTATATTGGGTTAGAGTAAGTACTCCATAGTTCTGTCCTTGTTGATATGAGAATGTTATCCGAATTAAATTTCTACAAAATGCAAACCGTAACGTTTCGCTTTTAGAAGAATACAGAATTTTAATTCAAAGAATCTAAAATACAATTATAATAATATAATATTATAAAAACCTCGAAACTTTGTACTCCGAATCTTTTTGTTTCTGCTTCTAAGTCCGCGCATTCTGCGTAAGGTGGCCTGTAATACCCACTTTATTTGGGATGTTTTCCTTTGTTACACAAAGCCGCTTGTTGAATTGGGATGAAATATAATATAGCGGCTGCCCTAACGTTTCGTACATTATATATTACTCCTTAAGGCGCAGCTTTCGAGTAAGAATTGAAATATTATGATAATAGTTTTATTTTTCTCTTATAGAATAGGGGTCTTTTTCTCTTATAGAGGGTCTGGGTACATGGTTTAAAATATATTCACACTAAGAGACTCACGCGGCTTCGACCGCTTGAATCATACGAATATTTATTAAATACATTTATGAAATAAATTTCAGTTTAGGGGCTAAATTCTAATAAACTGTCTCTAGTCTATGTAGTGACATATCACTCAGTAATCCATAGTCAGTTAATTTTTATGAAATATTGAAAAATCTACTTGTTAAACAAAATTGTTATTCGTCTTTTATTACATTAAACCTAACGCGTCGTACAAAATGTGTTCACTTCAATTAAATCTTTGAAGCGTACGAAAATGAAACGATTTTGCACAAGATTTATCTAAAAAATAAAGAAACACTGTCGCTGTCGGATCCAATGAACTGAGAATGTCAATACACTACGTAGCTAAGTTAACGAGCACATCATGCCAGGACTCGCGCAAACGTTACGGCTTAAGGCGGATTGAAAATGTAGGAAAAACAAATTTCACTATATAGAATTTGTATTTGTGATGCATTTTGAATAAGCGGACGATTTTCTTAAGGAAATCCCTGTAATTATGTAGCAGGAAAGTAATGTAAATGTGATTGAAAATAAAAATTAAATGAATGATTTGAATCTAATAAACAGTAAAAAAAACATTTGACTTCACAATTATGATGTTCACCATTAATTTCAAAAATATTTTAAATGTTTTAATCGCGTGTGTAAATGTAAAAACGAAGACCTTATAAGATCATTCTGTTGTCCGTCTGCCTGTCTGCCTGTCTGTCTATTAAGACCCTTTATCTCAGGAACGCTTGGAGACATCGGGTTGAAATTCATACTATATACTCAGATCTACACCTCCATGATTTCCTGACAAAAATATATTACAGATTCACTCAGATATGGCCGTTTATATCGCAAAAATGCGTATTTCGACATTATAAAGATTCATGTTGACCTAGAATTATGAAATTTTCCTTGGAGGCGGATCTAAACGCTGTAATTTTTAATTACTTTGCAACGATGGCACCAAGCAATTTAGTATAAGTCCTTTCTATATGAGAGTTTTTAATAAACTACAAATAAATGCTCATATAATATAATGAAATATTAAATAAAATAAAAAAAAATAGAATCAAATCAAATGAACTCATATAACACAAGATTATAAGGAGGGCTAACCTCAGGGTCTTATAAGAACTTAATTCGACAGTGCTCAGATAAAGTACGTACAATTTCCATAATTACCGCAGTCTACACCTTCGGATCCCTAGAGGGGATTATAACAAATCTTCACACATGCGGGTACTTTGAGGTAAATACTTTGACCTTTCTAACGGCACGTTTGTTAGCACGCTTAGTTGAGAGTGAGTTGTAGATATAAGTGGTAAGAACAAATATATTTAAAAGAAGCTTTATCTAAGCTATTACGTAATTGGCACCCTTACTACTAGTTACTTGACGTTTAGGTATAGGTTTATATAAGATAAATAATGTAGATATTTAATTTAGAGGTATTTAAAAGTACATAGCAGTGTAGGCAGAGGGAACCTCGATGTTAAGACACTCCGTTTTTCTACCGAATTCTAGAGGCATTGCATGTTAAGTGGTAGAACTCAACGCCGCGCTTTGCCTCGACACCAGAGCGAATAAAAATGGAAATATAACATAAAGAAATATTTCACTTCCTCGAGTGTGAATCGAACCCACAACCGTAGCGTTTACGCGCGACAGCCTTGTACCACTGCGCCACGACGGCCTAAAAGTATAAGTTAATCATTTGTTACTATCTCAGTGTCAAGCAAATAACGCACTACCAAAATTACTGGTTATAGAATGCTGAAATATGGCATGTAAACTCATGTATAGAAAAGTAGCAATAGGAGAGGATTTTCTAAAATATTTTATTATGTCATTGGAAGATTATAAAAAAATAGAGTCAAAAATATTTCTTGCTATATTTGAATAAAAAAAAACCTGCATAGATTTAGAGCGAGTGTGATGCGAGTATTAATATTCACGCATGTATGCAAAACTTTTGTGTAAAAAGTTTTTCAACTGATGCCCTGTGAAATACATCAAATGTCAGATTCGTCAACTCTCCACGGCTAGTTATATAATGGGATATATATGTACATTGTTCATAAATATGGTTTTAACTTACTTTTAAAAGTGTACATTGCTTCTTTTTATTTTCTGTTTATACAAAATAATTAAGATGATATTCCTTTTAGCATAAAGGAAGGAAATAACGTGATACTGAAAAAACCTACTATTATCAGAGCTTTTTAATTAAGCAAAAAATAGAATAGACTATACTTTGCCTAATTTTTTTTAGCCTCACGTGGTACCCCGCACATAGCAGTGTAGACAGATGGAACCAGGGGACCCAGTGTTAAGACACTCCATTCTCCATTCAAATACTTCTTCTCCCTTTCTTGTCTGATAAAAACAGAATAATATTTTCTACTCTTCAGTTACCTTATATATAATAAAACAATAAAAATATTTTTTAATGTACTTTTAATATTTTTGACTAGAATGGATAGAGGGACACATAAAAATTTAAATACGAAAAATAACATAAACGTGACTTACTTACGTGGAGACACCAAAAATACTTTATAATTAAAACTGAATAATAATATGAAACCAAAACATAAATAACTTAGGATATTAAATGACTATGATATTTTCTTTCGTTATAGAACTGCCGTCAGAGAAGCCGCAGATCAAAGCAGAAAAGGGTTGGTACGCATCAGGCGACTCCCTCCGAGCACAGTGCACCTCTCCGCCTGCAGATCCACCAGCCAATCTGACCTGGTTGCTAAATGGAAAAGACGTAAGTAACGTGGTTATCTACTTGTACTTTTATTATTGTTCTTTAATACTAACTTAATTTGATTTGAAGAATTTATTATTTAAAGAATATTTATTTATTTGAAGAATTTTGTAAAAATCAGATATGTACAGAATTTTGTACAATTACATAGATTTTGACAACATAGTGATTTTATATACAAAATGCAGCGAAAACATACATATACATATGTATCTCTATATATATATGTGATATTAATTTCAGCTTGATACCTCCATATCTTGAGATATATGGTCTTGATATGATACTTGTACAGGACGTCAATCAGTCTAATACTCGTAGAGCAGTAGAATAGAGCAAGTTAGAGTAATTTTATCATACATACGCGTGAACTTAACTTATGTAAGTTGAATGAAATCTTATTGTGTTTTCTTTATATTAAGTCTTGCATTTTGTGTAGTTACCAGTAACAGATTATTTGTAAGGACTGGCATTGCACATAATATACTAATATAAGAATATTTTTAAAGTAAATTTGTTTTATTTTATGTGTAAATAATGTCTTATTATTATTTTACTTTTATTGAAATAGTTTTAAAGTTCAGTGTACTCTAATTTTCAATAAGTTGCTTTGCTGACGTCATCTCCACGGCACCCTGACGTCCGACGTGACGTTCGTGATAAATGAAGCGTGTTGGCGTTTATCGAGGCGTATTCGTTTCTCTCTTACTATGGTTTTTATGAATTAAATGTCATTTTGAAATATTATTTTATTATACTAATTATTAATCATTGTATATAATGGAAAAAGATCACGGTATATTTCAAATTTAGGAAGAAAGTTAGGTATCCATTTTTTGGAATAAGCAAAAATCGAAGACGAGCCAAAATATCCGATAACTCGTTTAGGGTAAAATTTTGCTTAATTAATTTATCTTTTATTTATAAAAATATTTCAATCTTCGTTAGCATAATTTGAGCGGTGCCTTTACACCACAAAAACTCAGGCCTGTTATGGTTGTGGGTTCGATCCTGGGGATTGATATTTATTGTAAATGATATTTGACTTATTTTCATTTCCTCGCTCTGGTGGTTTACCACCACTCAACATTAAGCGGAAAGTAGAGTACGATGTGCCTAATGCATGAAAAAACGAAAAACTAAACGGGAAAAAACTCAATTCCAAATATTATTATCATATATTCAACGGGAGTCGTAGGCTTCTACTAGTTTTACATAACTAGCTTATAAATAAATCTCATAATATAAAATTACGATGCTGTACAGACTAAGAAATATGATTGTAACAAACAACTAAAACCACTTTAAAAGTAAACCTGGAACACTCGAGGCGTTCAGTTTTAACCCTTAATTTGGCAAAGTATAAAATGCTATAAAACCTGAATTTTGTCATCAGAAATGTTATTTATACACATAAAACGACTATAGAAAAATTTGAAAAAAAATCTGAAAAGCTTAGTTTTCCTGAAAACTCATGTATGCCACGACATACACCGCCAACTACTCAAGAATACAAATCGTAAATGTGTTGTATGCAGGGACATACATTGCCAATTACTGTAGATACTGACTACGTATGTAAAAAAACAACTATTATATTTATTATTTATTTTTATAAAAAAATACATAGAAATTACGTAGGCACATGGTAATCTAGTTGACAATTACGGGAATTTTTGCCAGTTACGAAACAAAGGCGGACTTGGCACTTCCCTGCTTTTTTCCCTTTGTATGGGATCATCATCTCATCGATGCTGAATCTCCTTTCATTTTCTTGAGCTAAACAATTGTCTCTTATTTTTTGCACTAACGTCCTAACTTTATAGTATCTGTCAGAATCTTGTACGTTGTTGTCAACAAAATGTAAAAAACGACGTATTTATTGATAACGTTTTAGTGGCATCAAATCAGCCACAAGTTTGTATCTATATCGCAAACTCCAATAATCAGTATAAGACGGCATGCTTACAACACCCATAATGATATGAATCGCTAAAAAACCCCGTAACTCGTCTTCAGTCAAGCCCAGAGTACGTCCAGTTTGAGATATTGCATACATATTTGTTTTTTCGACAATATCTGTCAAAATGTCTGGGGAAAAAAACTTGTAGAAATATTCCAGGGGAGTTAGGACTGTGACGCTCCCGACAGATTCTGATTCCTCTTCTATAGAAACCACATGTCGAAACACAGCTTTTTTCCAATTATAACTAAGAGTAAATTTTTGCATTCGTCTAGGTCGTTTAGCAACATGAACAGTGGCACGATGTGATCTTGTTTTTCTGGAAATACGTGATGTGGAGGAGGCATTCGTCGACATGCTAGGTGTTACCAAACCAGGGGGTGCATTAGGTGCAATTAGTGTAGCAGTTGCAGGAGTAGCAGGGTTTGCAGGCGTTGCGGGAAATGAGGGAATATCACTAAGTACTGGTACTTGACTACAATTCGGTTCTAGAGATGGGCTTGAATAAACATTTTGGAAAATTGGAGTAAGGCGAACATTTTCGCTGGTGGGGTCTTCATCATCTAGAAGATTAAGTCTTTCTAAAGAGCTATCAATTGAGGGTGCAGAGGAGCTGGACATGGAAAGCGGTGTGTGCACACGTATTTCTTCTTCAATATCAGAATGTTCACTATCATCAGAGGGTGCATTTTGAGCAGGGACAAGCGCTAAAATTCTATCCCCACGAGTTTCAAGCTTTTGCTGCAGACAAAGCAAAAACATGCTAATATACAAACTAAGCAAAGCAAAACCCTAAAATTGGCAATGTATGCCCTGACATACATATATTTTTTTTTCATATTTTTACAAACTTGGCAATGTATGTCACAGCATACATCATGTTAACATCCAAAATAACACCAATGTAAGAAGTTAGAACTGCAAACTTATTAGACAAATTATATAATCATGATATCAACCATAGGATTCAGTCGTGAAACTTTGCCTAAACTGGGTAATTATCAATAAAATTATATAAATACTTTGGAGAGAACAGCTGACGGCCGCCGGTACGCCATTTTTGTCAACTAATGTCAAAACTACTGATACCAGATGCCTGTTTTATATTTTCTACTAAAAGGTGTTTAAGTTGCAAGGCGATAACAATATAATTTTACGTTATTTATGTATTTTCTAATACAAAATATTTTTTAAAGTTCATGTATGTCGGGGCATACACTACCAAATTAAGGGTTAAACTATTATAAGAATCGACTGAAATCGAGGCCTTCGTATCTCTTCACAATACTCGATTCGTGTTGAGTAAATTCAATTGAATTGAACAAATATTGTGCGTCTTTTGCCGTGAAAATTGTATTCTACAATTTATACCGTATCACTGGTTTTTATTTGTGAATTTTTGTATGTTAATATTGTTTTATATGTTAATATTTTACGCATGAAAACTTTGAAAACAGTAAATTATATAATAAGCTTTAGATATAATATCAATATATAGAAGGAATGAGGTGTTTGTATGACATATTTATTATTTTGTTAATAGTGGGGTATGTGTGGGGTATATAGCATTTTGTTAAGAAAATCCGTTTCGTAATTGCAACAAATTGAATTTATCATAAATATAATTAATTAAGATTTTAAATCTTAATTTCATCATTTATTTTACATTTGTGCATGGTACCTGCTGAAGTCGTAAGCTTAGAACTGTAACAAGGCAGCGTCTGATTATAAGATCAGTGCTGGTTGGGTTCAGCCACTTATAATCCACATGTCTGAACATCATGAAATTGGACAGAGTAAAGTGAACTTATTGTTTTAACATTAAGTTATCTCTATGCTCCTTGCTATATTCAAGACACGTGAAATTTGGTGTTTTAATAAAAAGTTATTTAACAACACAAACACACAACACACACACTAAGGACGCACCGGTTGCGTCACGTTGTTTTTAGTGTGCCCTAGATTCTTATAGTATAGTATTCGCTAACATTGTCTTAATATTTATATTAGTAGGTACCTTAGTCTGGAAATTTCAAAAATCTTTTGAATATAAGTACGAAAGATTTATATTTCGTGGTATATTTAAATTTATCCTTAAAATTACAAGGAAATAAATTTTATATGTTGTTAAAATATCTTAAAAATTAAGTTTATGAAATGACTACTTATGATTTATTACTAATAACGAGTCTTCTGCGAAAGATGATAACATAGACTTAATGAATTTATAATTTCGTAAGACGTTACTTAAGCATTTTTTTCTCAGCGTATAAGTTTTGCTTATGAAATATCATAAATGCCATATTTAAACTTATATAACTACAGGTAATTTCGTTATAAACTAATTCTGCCTCATCTATTGTTACAGAAATAAAAAAACTGTTCATATTACTCGTATTTTTTTTGTTCGCACAGATGTCTATATAAATATATATATAAAAGGAGTCACATCCAAATTAGTATATTGTTTATTGTTTCTTAATCCAAACCGTCACGCTTACAACCTGACTCTGTGTCACTGCATCTTAATAAATCTACTAAAGCCCTATATACTACGAGGATCAGGGTTTATCGAATAAATGAGTTCAATACGCAAATCAATTATACTTTACAAGTTCAAAACTGCTTGATTTGAGTGGACTAAAGTCCGAGTGAAAATGGACTTTCTGAAGTGTTGTCCCGCAAATAGGATGTGTAGATGTGTGTTTAATAATATTGAACTCGGCCAGATATGCCTTATTGACCAAAATGTTTGTTAATTCTCATTACATTTGTGATATTTTTACTTAATTTGTGATAATAAATGACATGCTAATTTTCCGCTATCCACCTATAAAATAAAGAATAAAAATTATATTTTTTTTATAATATAAAAATTTAAAATAAAAAAAATAATAATTGTATAATAGGGAATAGAGTGTTATCATATGTATCTATATATTTAACTATGTTGACGTATTTGAGACCGTCGTTGTGCAGGAGCATACGCATGTATATATATATAATAGATTACTATAGAATTGATGGTGATTAAATAATAAGAAATGCATATGTAATTCATTTGGTCCACTATTTTAGTCATTTATTTTTATATTTTCTACCATTTTTCTATCACGTGCGACTGTAAACGCGACGGTTGTGGACACAATTCCCCTCAGGGGGATTGATTATTTAATATTTTCTTTTCCTCGCTCCGATAACTATAATCAGGAAAAAGTGCAGTGTTGAATTCGGCCACTTCACATGCAGTGCCTATGTGGAAAGTGGGAAATTGTAGTGTCTTAATGGGAACAGAGTGTCTTAACACTAGGCTCCCAGGTTCCCTCTGTCTATGAGCGGAATACAACGAGAAGTAATTATTAAAAAAGCTAAATATGAAATAAAATTCCATATTAATTACAGCATGTCATTATAACAGCGATACCAGACAATGAATGCACATTTCCAAGTAACAATTCAAGTAACACTGATACCTCAATACTGAATACTTCCATTAACTGTCATGTTTTAAAAATCTATAAATAATATTAAATTCATATTTGACTGTACAACACAAATGAATACATATCGAATATACGTGAGAATCACCACAGCTAAGACCAGTTAATAAATAAACTGCCACAAACAACTAAGAGATATGGGACAAGGCTTACTCGTGGGCTTTATCACAATATACGAGGGTTGGTAGGTCTGAATAGTCGGTCAGGGTATAGTAAAATTTAACAAAGTGAAATTTATTTTCATCCCACACTAACTGATAATAATTAAGTTAGTCCCTTTACGCCGTCCAAATATGCGAGGTTTCATAGCGCTGCTGAAGTGATGAATCGTTTCGATTTTACAACGCACAGTAATAAGGGAACTAATCTGTATAATATATAAATTCCAAATTAAGATGGAGTATAGAGTTTTTAGTGGTTTTCTGCTGTAAGCCTCCAATTTTCCTTAACTTGTAAGAAAATTTCAACATTTCACAAAAAAGAATAACATCAGATTCAGGACTATTTTGAGCGATTTACAAAATAGGAAAAGTACAGTTTTAATCTTTTTATGTGACATTCTTGAAATTTAATAATATTTGAGATACAAAAAAACGCAACAAAATGTCAAATTCCTAACTTATTTGTACTGAAAAGGACTAATTAAGTAGAATATATTATATTAGGACTGTATTATACGATGTAAAGTTTTTTTAGATGCACACTGTATCACGACTGTAGCATTAAGATACTCCGCTTCCAACTTTCCGTCGAATTCTGGAGGCATTGCATGTTGTGTGACTGAAATAAACGCCGCAGCAACCATTTGCCTCGACACCTATTTTTAGAATATTTAAAAATTTTAAATATTTCATTTCCTCGATTAGGAATTGAACCCACATTCTCACGCGTTTACAATCACACGTTCGAAATTAATTTCATTGATTTATTATTATTACAAGGCTTATACGAAACCACTTATTTTTATAAATAATTTAAGTTAGACACGTCCTCTGCTTTATCACGTAGACATAAATAGATTTTAGTTGAACTAATAATAAATTAGATTATTTAGTATGTATCGCCACGCTTTCAGTGGCTTTAATTTAATAAAAAATCATGCACACATATTTTATTCATCCTATATTCTTTTTTATATGAAAAATATTATTTGTTTGAAATATGAGTTTTAATTTCTATTATCTACAGAATTATAAAATTGTTTAAATAACTAATGATTTTTTTTCTTATCGAAGCACCTAGGTGTTTTATAAATACTATTTATGAAAAAAAAAATTATGAAATACTTAGATATATATTTCAAATAGAAGAACAATTTGTTAGTAAAACAATGAAACAGGATAAAGCTGTGGGGCTACCAACTTTTATTTGTAAGGGAAAGTTTGTAAAAGGGTGCAATTTAATGATAAGAAAATTTGCCAGGTGCTACGGAGAAATACGGATATAAAAATTACTTGTGCTCTCTATAATAACTTTTATATAAAAAGGTATATGATTTTTTCATTTTCCTTAATTAATCAAGTGAACAAACTGCAAGAATAGCAAAAAAAAATATCCTGATTGTTAACATAAGAATAATACTTTATTTTATAGTGCTCAATATTAATTAAAAATCAGTTGATATAATCTAATAAGAAATTCAATATTCTATAGACAATAGCTGTAAATTTTGATTGTTAGTAATTTTATTTGCTCCAAGCTTTATTAGGGAGCTTCGTTTATAAAATGTATAAAGTTACACAAAATATTATAAGTCTCATATAATATTTCAAATGACTAGTCCAATCTGAGTCATATACTAGGGTGTTTTAAGTCCCTCTAAACAAGGAAGCCTTAAAAACAGCTAGCTTATTAAATATTAGATATTTTTGTAGTTTTACGCATAGATTAGCGGAACTCAACCCTGGATAGAGCGGAGAAATAAAAATAATTAATTCCCCCAAGCGGGAGTCGAACCCACAACCATCAACTTTACAGCCAGACGGCAAGCAAAAGCTAAGACAATCCAATAAACTAAGTTTAATAATATTTAAACAAAAATCAAGAAAACTACTTCAATCAACGAAAATTTAAATATTTTCACATTCAAACTCACTACACTATGTCATCTGTAATATCCCGTATCTCATACTTCATGTATATAAATCTCCTTATGACTTCCTCTCACAATTTTATTGCCGCTTAGCAAGAACGAGAATTCAATTAGGATATCTGCACTTAATAGTCTGCTTAGGCAGATTCAACATTTGGTTAATACCGTAATATGAGTTGACTACGAAAAGCGTCCAACTTATAAATAAAAAAAACTTTATCTATCTATTTAATATTTATCATATCCGAATGAAATAATAAACATCTTATAATAACTTTATACTTATATGATTTTTATTATTTCATTCAGATATATATCACATTTTTTTTGGAAATTTTAGGTGTTGGCCACTTTGTATACTTCACAAAGTCATATATATTCCATTGGCAGCATATAAATGAGGCAGTGTGAAGACAAAGTCGAGTGAAGTATATTTAATAATGGATATATGGTTATACGGGGTGAGAACGATATCGTGCGTCATAACTCGGGAATGTGTGACGGTAGTCTGTCATTACGTATAGAGCGTGTCTTTAAGAGCTTTTTTATTCTATTTGGTCCTGATATTAAGCTCGTCTGTTGACTTGACAACGTTATTAGTAAATTTTTGTACTGGATATTCAGATGTTGCTTTTTTTATCTAGAATATTTTTATTTAAATATTGAAATTAGTTGTTTGTATTTCTTATTAATATTTTCAAGTATTTTTTAATAGAAAAAGGATTACAATATGTTATTATATATATTCAGTATGTCACTGCTATATACTAGTACATACTAAAAAACTCAACACACAAAAGTAACCAAAATATAATCCATTTTTGTGTCCAATTTAGAAGATGGACGCTTAAATCTTCACAATCCATAGGTAACTGCGAAAAAAAATCGTATATTTTTTCCATAGTTCCCGGTTATAATTCTGCGCGCGGTCCCCAACGGCGTGGAGGTAAAAAGTCATGCATGAGAAATTTATTCAAGTCGCGTCCGTAGCTCTTTGTGTAGCTAATTCCATTTTATTCTTTTCTGTTCCGCTGTCATTAACCTTGGTAACGTCCTCGTAATATATTCAGGACGATTGGAGTGCAGTGACGTTAAAATTTTTCGGTTCAAATAAAAATGTTCACTTAATTTTCTGGTGAATGCGGTGATTTTCGTATTTGCTCTATTTGAATATACTAAAAAATTAAGGATACGTTTTATAAGGATTTGTGTTCTGGGTATTTTATGTAACTTAAAGGGAAGTTTAATATCATTGTATAAGCCTGTTGACTGTAAGAATACGAATTATTTTTTAGGTAAGCTTATTCACTTATAATTTTCTTTCACTGCAACTGTACCTTACAATTTACCTAAAGAAGATCTACTAGACAGTGACACAAAGTTATTGTATAACACATAAATATAAAATAAAAATAATATGCAATATTAGTACCGACAGGGAAACGTTGGTATTACAGAAGGAGAAGAAGGATTTTACTACAAATATATATCTTTTAAAAACAAAAAGAAATATATTTTCAACTGATAAATTGCAAAGGTATCCCCACCCAATGTCACGTATTGCTCAACTTTCTTTCTTAGAAAGACCTAAATACGTGTGTGAGACGAGTAATTTAATATTACCCAAAGCAAAATAACCTGAAAAGCAAAGGAAACGTTACGCTTAAAGTAATATGACAGTTACATGTCACTAACTCTTGACATCTGCCGCGGCGGCCCAACACGTCACTTATCACTAAGAAATAGGGAGACTTTTTTCATATTCAAAACGTAGATTCTGTGTATGAAATAATATTACAAATTGAACAACCTTCACAACAATTTTATATCTATACTTATTCAGACGGTACCAAGTTATGCTTGAGGAAGATTTACAAGATTTTTTCTTATCATTATATCATTCTTGTACCAAATGTTCTAAATCCAAAAACATACCATTTCAATTTTCGGATCCAATAACAATATAGTTTATGGCCATCTCATTTACCACTCAATTTAGAAAATTACTTTAGAAAGAGTACTGAGGTGATATTATTATACTCTCAGATATCTATCGCACTTTACTCCTATAAACCGATTTTCTTAGTGCCCATGAGCGATGACAGCACTCGATCAAACGACGCGCTGCTATCGCCTATATTCTACCTAAACTTGGTACGGTGATTATTTATAAGCGAAGAACTTGCACGATCGGTATGTTTATGTATGTAAATAAATTTTTAAAAATATCATGTTGATAGATAAATTAAAAGTTTAAAAATTGTAGATTTTTATTTGATACTCACTATAATTTCTGATTAAATAAATTAACTTTAATAATTATTGTGTATAGTCTAGTCGTCTTGGCAAAACGTTTTATTTTAAGCCTATTTCAACAAAGTATAGAATATATGTATGAAATACTAGAAAAAATTAAATTATTTTCTCTTTGATGTCATACCTAAAACTGTCTGTCAAACCAACCCGAGAAATGAATAGCCTTGTCTATATATTTGAGGTACTGGTATAGGATAGAGATAAAAAATACTAAAGTCCACGCTGTATCCTGCACACAGCAAGGTAGTCAGAGTGAACCTAGTGTTAAGAGATTAGGTTCCCCACTTTCCACTGAACTTTGAAGACATTGCTTGTTGAATGGTGGAAGTCAACGCCGCGCTTTGCTTCGTCACCAGAGCGCAGAAATGAAAATATAAATATAAGAAAAAAATGTCCTAGAGTGCGGGGCCGAACCCACTATCAGTTGATTTACAGTCACACTTTGTGCCCCTGAGCTACGACTGGCCTCTATAATTTTTATTTTGAACACAATGGTTCAGTAGCGAGTCTATGCAACGACTGGCTCGATACAAAAACTAATGTGGGAACAACGCGACGCGTACACTACTGAGGGAGTAGCGTCAGCATTGCCACCACAAATATATTGATTGAAACCACAATGCCGCTTACATTAGCATCTTCTTATTAGGCCAAAATTGTATAGTGATGAATGGACGATTTTTAAGCTAACAGAATATTAAAATACATAAAAACCAATGTCTTTCTTCTAGAATACACAAAAATAAATAAGAAAATATAATTAAATGATGGTTGAATGGCGGAACTCAACACCGCACTTTGCCTTCTAAGCACAGCGAGTAAATTATGATAATTATTTAATTCTGAGTGTGATCCGAATTCGCAAACATCGCGTTTACAGACGCGTTCAAGCAGCATTGTTTCTAACAATATATTTTAATTTAAAAAAAAATCAACTTAACTGAAGAAAATACCGTCTTATTATAGACGGTATAACACAGGAACACGCTAAAAGCATTGAAACAATAGTCCGATAGCTCACGCAACCCATATGTACTAACCGACTTATAAAATAAAAGTACGATTCGTCTCATGTCCCAAGAGTCTTAACTGTAATGGAATTTGTAACATCCTCATATATTATTTGTCCGCACTTCGATTTGCAGCTTAACAAGCTTAGATGTTTCCGATAAGAATGTGTCAGTGTAGATACTTTTTTAGAAAACGTATAAAAAATGTGCGCTGCAAGATTTGAACCTGCACTTCTTGAAACCAGCTCGATCACTCTGACCAGTTAGGCATATTTTTCTATCCAGCTACGTCGAAATAATTACACGCTCGAACCCAAGTGGGGCGTGCCCTATACCCGCTAAGCTTAAATTTGTATGTTCTCTAAAAAAGTCTCTTTCTGTCTTAGATGTGTTATATCACTTTAAAAATATTTATAGGTATTATTATATCACTTTAAAAATATTATAGGTATATTATATATTTAGTGACAAATCGCCTTGAAAAATAATGTTGGTTATTTTTTAGCGTCTTTGTGTTCCCGCACACAGTAAGTTAGGCAGAGGGAACCAAGTGTTAATACACTCCGTCCCCCATTTTCTGCCGAACTCTGGACACTTTGTGATCCTGCACTACTACCGGCCTGATTCTTTTGTTTTACCTGACAATATATTTAAGAAAACCTCGTATTTTATTTTGTCAAATAAACAATTTTTTTTAATTCATACATATATATCGGCATACTAACTAATTTTGCTAATAATAAAAAGGAATAATTCTAAATATTCTTAAAGTA
Organism: Heliconius aoede; assembly: GCA_037355905.1. NCBI lineage: Eukaryota > Metazoa > Arthropoda > Insecta > Lepidoptera > Nymphalidae > Heliconius > Heliconius aoede. The sequence continues at coordinate 1,629,502 of JBAIZZ010000220.1, forward strand.
CATAAATACACATACATTGTAAAACTACTGTAACCTATATCTATTATAGTAATATGAATTCAACCAAGTAACCGTTACAATATAATTCTCCACAGATCCAAGGCAAGCCAATAATACAGCAACGGATCCTGCCGAGCCCCGCCATATCTATTGATTTACCACAACTGAGTCGCAGTACAACAGCCCCGGGCGATGAGAACAGCAATATCATTTTCAGTCCATGGAAAGCTTTCGGGCCCTTTGTAGATACAGTCCAGGTAAAAAGGCGAAGCGATATTTTTGTTATAAATCATAGTTGGTTCGTACGTTTTGACTATTTGTTTTGAAGCCATTTTTTTTTTGTTTTTGTTTCGCTTTGCTGTGATCCTCTTTTTCGAGCGGAGTGTCCTTTATTAGGATATGTTTCTAGTTTTTTTGTGTTTATTTTCTCTCGTTTGTAACAGTTTCGCTGTTATATTTGAAGTAATGTCAGCAACACTTTGAAATTTGTGAGCGTTGTACGAACAATGCAAACTTCATTTCGTAGTTTGTATTTATACAATAACTTTTTTTCATGTGTTTTCCATATATCCTACTGACTAAAATCGCTGTCAGTTTCAATAATCACTATATAATACTAAACTACATAACACAAAAAAAATTAACAAAGATTTTTTAGACAAATGACGTTTAAAAAACTGTTTGATATGAGCTATAATATAAGATAAGTAATCTGCACCAGCTTGAACTGCTTTCTTTTCAACGTCGACAAGTCCCGTTCATTAATTAAGTCGATCAGAATTTCCAGTGAAAGGAAACACAGTGTACGGCATAATCTAAAGTACACACCAATCAATCGCGGCGTCATTGAAATTTTTCGAAAACAAACTCCAGGGTAAAGTAATTTGGGGATCCACAACTAATTCGATTCATATTTAGCAATATTCTGTGATTCGAGATTTTGATAGAACAATTATTATACTGTAATTGGTTCTGTACAGTGATTAATGGTGGAACGCTAACAAACGATGTTTTCGCCCTCAATCATTTCGCTTGCTGAACATATTCATTTTCGCGGATAATGCTCTTATTGTTGCCCTGAAAGATGAGTGCTCATAAAATTTCGATGGCTCTGAAGATATCTTTTGATATGTATGGTTTAATATATATATTTTTTCCTTTTCATTCAATAATTTCAATGATTGCTTTTATAGGATTAGGTATATATAGGCGTAGTGTCGCAGTAGGACAGCGTCGGACTGTAAATACGATGTTGCATGTTCGATCCCGTCTTGAGGGAATGGTATATTAAATTAAATTAAATTAAAGTAAAGTAAATTTTCACGTCCTTCAGATTTGCCGCATAGTGCGCGATATCTCAAATTTGAGAAAGTTGGGGACGGAGTGTTATGACACAGGACATTTCCGTCTACACTATATGCGGAGAAAAGTATAAAGCTATAAAAGAATTACTGACGAGCATCGAAATCCTTAAAGATTAAAAAAAAACCGTACCAATTCTGATAATTTTGATACATAGCCTGCTTTGGGAAACATTTATAATTAAACATTTACCAATTTATTTTCGTAAAACAATTATAATAATGATTCGAAAACAATGCGGAAATACGGAAGGCACAAGACATTTATTTCGTTTATTTCTTTCTAAGCTAGTAATTCTTTTTTAGCTACACGCATATAGCACGTTAGGCATAAATATACTCAGTCATTAATATACTCAGTCCCTCACATTGCGCTCAATTTTCAAATATTACGAGCTGAACGTCGGGGCTCCATGGCGCACTACCTATAAAGTCTGGTAAAAGACTTACCAGAAAAGGAAAAAGTACTGAAAATAATTTATTCGACGGATTGAAAATCGACTGGAAAGCAAGGCAGGCAAAGAAAACCTTGGAACCTAGTATTAAGACACCTCGTTCCCATTAACACATTTCTGCTGCCCACTTTACGTACGATTTTCGAGTCATTACGTGATGAGTGGCGGAATTTAATGCTGCGATTTGTGTCATTACCAGAGCGTAGAAATGAAAATAAAAAAATATTTCATTTGCTTGAGGGGGAATTGAACTCACAATCTGTCGCACTTACATTTATACACTTTTGCAACTGCACCACGACTAGACTCGAATAATTTTAATTTTAAATAATATTTTTTAGGATGGAGAAATTCTTCCAAGTCAAGATTCAGTGATGTTTCCCACTTCACGCAATGTAGACGCTGGTTTAGACGAAGATTCAACTGATCCCACTCCTACAGTGCAGACTTCTAAAAAGGTATATAAGTGCAAGGAAACTTATTATTAATCAATTTATTCATAATTTCACTAAACTTAATGTCGGCGGATGAAACTCAGCGGTACTTTTTTATATATACATGGCAACACTTTATTTCTGGATAGGTCAACGTTTGTCGGGCTCGCTAGTAATAATACAGATCTGGTATATAGATAATATAAATCTATTCTTAGATATTTGTTCAAAGCTATTTAGGTATTCATTATACAAGGATCGAGTAAATTGATAAATGCTTTTGCCGAAACGCTGAGACCCAAAACTACTAATACTTAAGTAACTCATGTAAATTGTATATTCAAGTTATTGAAACCACTGGACTGATCTAACTCACTCTAACTTCTCAAAGTTTAAAACAACAAGCAGCATTCTAATATTTGTGCTTGAAATATCGAACAAAATTGAACGCTCCAGTATTTTGTGACACAGATATATAAAAGTAAATTCGCCGCTTTTACAGAATTTTATTTTACCAGATTTAGAGAGCGCGGTATCAAAAATGTATGATGTCGTCGTAGTTATGATGTCATCAATGGGTATTTATTAACGAAAAGTAATTATAGAGACCGTCGTGGCGAAGGGCCACAATTGTGCGGCTATAAATTCGACAATTGTAAGTCCAGCACCCTCGGTGAGGTTCCCTTTACCTATCCTGGTATGTGTGAGATACTACGTGAAGCTTTAAAAAACTAAAGCACATAAGTTAAATGTAAATAAATAAGTTTTTTTATATTTTTGGATAGCCGGAGGTAAACCAGTGTCCAAACATGCAGTTGTACAACTGCATGTTCAGACTTCCTGCCCCGATGCAATATTCAACGCTTATGCTTTGTCTTGTTAGAGAAAGAAAATGAAAAAAAAAAATTATCCAGAGTGAGAGTTGAACCCACAACCGAAACGTTTACAGACAATCGCTGTATACATAAGTTTTATTTTTTATTTCCAGCCTGTATCTCACACATAGTAGGGCAGGCAGAGGGAACCTGGCGTTAAGATACTCCGTTTCCCACTATGTTCCAAATTTCCGATGAATAAATGTATTATTACAAAAGTTTATTTTAAAATAATCAACAGGTGGCATCCATAAGCCAGCTGTCCTTCATGGTGCGTCCAGACAGTTTCGAGCGCGGCCAGCTCAGACTAACCTGCATCTCCACTGTACACTCTGTGTATAGTGAACAAGCAGAGCTGGTTATAAACGAAGAACGTCCACAAATAGCGTCAGTGCTTGGTACAAGGGATCGATCTTCGGGTGAGTTTTAATATAATAATATTAATTTTAAATCAAAATTTTAATTTTTTTTTATCTATTCAAATTATTTTATAAAGCTGAAGAAATAACTAGAAGAACAAGTGGTTCTAATTGAATTTGGTTTTTGTGTATAAAATGTCCATTTATCGAATCAGAAAGTACGTGACTCTTAGAAACATAGTTATTCCACAACTGAAATTTGAACTCATTACCATTGAAAACAGTACTCAATAAAAACGGCGTCCGTTAATACACAAAATTCTTCACATTTCTAGTTTTTAGAATTTGAACCCACGACGCCCGCACTCTATGTCTTTTCATTAATACTTATAATGATTGTCGCGATTACGACAATTGTGGAATGAATTAATGAAATGAATTATTTAAAAGTGAAGCTAAAAAAATAAATATATATCAATAACGACACCTGTATGTGAATATATTATATCGTACGTATATAAGAAAATAACAAAAAGGATATTCAAAAAGAAACAATTCAATTCTGTAATCTACAATAAAAGGTTTACAATCAGAGTCACTTATTGCCATACAGACACGTGTACTCGTCTATACAATATAAGCTAGTGAAAAATACTCGTATATATCACAATGTTTCATTTCTCCGAGAGGGGATCGCCCCTGAGCCCCGACTAGCCTCAAATTATTAATCTATAGATAATATATTTATTTCAATACTATTGAAGTTTCTAAGTGACCTCCAAACGTGCTTAGACAATATAATAAAACATTAAATCAAAGTAAAATTGGTTTTTTACGCTATTAGTATTACAAAGTAACAGGCGTTGAGTTGTGTCACTGAACACGCAATGCCTCCAGAATTCGGCAGAAAGTGGGGAGTGTCTTGGCACTATGATCCCTCTGCCTACCCTGCTGTGTGCGGGATACAGCGTGAACGTGATTTTAATTTTGTTTAAGTAACAAGTACTACAAACAGAATTCACCATTACGTTAACGTCATAAATTATGTCCAGAAATAAAATCCGTAAAGCAGTTCGAGATGTATGAAATTATATTGGAAATGTAATTTAAAGCAGTAATTTCGTCGCCGTGTTTAAAATGAAATTCAACATTAATCACGAATAAATCTGTCAGAAGCTTTTATATATCACTTACGGCTCAGTAAATGTATGGACATGCTAGTTTATTAAGCTCGCTAAAAAGGTTTTCATAATATTTTTATTTTGTTTCATATTAAAAAAATTATCGTAGCGGGACCCAAACCAGTGCTTTTTGGAAACCGTCTAATTTGACCACCAAGTAATTTTTTTCTTATCAAGCAACGTCAAAATTCTTATAAGCTTGTAACAACCACTTTTCGAAATGGAGTATGAATCGAATGGCAAATAAATTGGATTTCTAGAACATCTATTGGGAATTTTAAATAAGTACAGTCAATAGTCTTGAGAAAATAGTAAATCAATTAAGTTTTTTTCTAATTTATAATTCCTTTGAATTGAAGAACTAAGCCGTTTCAAATGTCCTTTTAGTTTTGTTAAAACACCGACTTGAGTATGCTAAGTGCTAATTCATTCGATTCCAAGAATGTGACTCAAGAATACAACGCACTAAATTATTTGAAAATAATTATTCTAGATTTTGATTTTTAATAATGAATCCAAGCCATTTGGATCCTTTGTTAAATAAACTTCAAATTCAGTCTTCTATTTACTAAGAGATTCACCACACAAGTGAAGATCCGACTTATTACTAATTTCTCACAGTATTTCCAAACGGCATTGCAATGAACAAATAACATCGATTTTTAACATCAAAAGACTACATACCTTAAAGAAAATATTCAAGAACTACACTCTAAGAATTATTCTAAAGTTTAAGCAAGGAAATCGTCTGACTCTCAAATCATGAAGAATTTTTATATTTCGATGTAAACACTGCCTCTGAATACGTAGAAAGTAAACCAATCCCGTTCTACAATTCAAATATTTACTGCAACTGACTGGCACTGCAATTTTACGTGAGGGAACTTTGCTACGACTGCTTCTTGCCAACTAAATAAATATATGAAAATAGTTCCTATCACGTTATTGGGATTATACTACAAAAACTATTTATAAGTTTATCTTTTGATATTAATTACTATGATAACTGAACTGGAGGTTCTGTATTTGATTCTCGTTCTTGGCAAATGTCGGAAAATTATAATAAATGAATGTCATTGTCAAATTTTTTGCGTGGATTATAAGACATAATATAAAAAAGAAAAGAAAATCCCGTTTAGAAATCCTCTCTTACTTCAAATTTCTACTTTCTAAGACCAATTGCTGCGTCTGCACGTTGTACATATGAAAGTCACGTATCTCTTATTTAGAGGTAGAGGGAATCTAGTATTAAGACTCTCCGCTTTTACTTTTCACCTTCAATTAGCGAGACATTGCGTGTTGGCTGACGAAAATCAACGCGGTACATTGTCATTTCACCAGAGCGAGATGATAAAAATAATTCATTCCCCAAGTGGGAATGGAACCCACAACTATCATGTTAAAATTCACATGCCGTACCGCTACAGCGGACGTAAATATACATTATACATATTTAGTAAATAAAACATAAAAAGAACAAAACGTATACAAAATCAATTTAACGATACATGCTAGTATTCAAAATGAGTTAACACTATTCATAGATCCACCAGTTCTCGTAGCCAGCGTAGAAAGGTTTACACCACCCCGTCATATATGCAGGCAATCACTCAAACATTTGCCGCTACTACCTCCAAACACTGCTTATACTGTGAACGTTCCGGCCGACTGAACAAAGGTGATATTTAGTATACTATAGTATTTGTAGTATACTATAGTATTTGTAGTATACTATAGTATTTGTAGTATACTATAGTATTTGTGATATACAACGTACTGATGTTTGTTCAGCATTGCTATTGTAAATATGAGGTTGCGTGACTGGATCACGTGCTCTGTCGCCTTATCGCATACGTCATTACAGGTATTGACATGATATAGGGGGGAATGGTAAAGAAATATTTGTTATGATAGTTATATTTAAAAGATGGCACATTATTTGAGGCATCGTGGTTTTGTGGGACACTGTTTGTCTGTGAAGGGTGTGACCCACAAGTATGTGGGTTCGATTTCCATTTGGGGGAAATATGATAATATGAACATTATAATAATTAATTAATAATTACAATCTCTGGATAGGTAAAGTAGCCAATCACAACAATAGTATCGTTATCTACTTTTTTAAACAGAAACAGCAAATTCAGTGTATTGAATTTTAAATAAAAAAAGAAGAGAATAGAGAAAAGAAGAGAATGGAATATCTTAACACCTGCCGTGAAGCTAACAAAAATTGGTCATTGATTATTAGTACCTACTTATCCTAAAAATTTTATTTTTCTAGGCCAGCGTAATCTATAAAAACAAAACCCTTAAATATATATTACAGTTTCACTTCCGTATACGTACGTATTAATAAAGTTAAATGTGTTCGCATCAAAAGCTCACGTGGCACATAAAGCAGTCGAATAGTGCAAACTTTGTGAATGTTGGAGTTGATGCTAATTAAATTGTTTATGACGCATAGTTCGAACGCTGCAGGTTGATTTGCACGAGTGAATCATATTTTAATATATATCTGTGAAGCTCACACTATAGTAAATGTGGACTTTCAAAGTTCAGATTTAAAAGGAATGTTTATTTTTAGCTTAACGCTGTATCTTGCATGTAGCAGGGTAGGCAAAGGGAGCGTAGTGCTAAGACACTTTACGCTGAATTCTAGAGGCATTGTGCGTTGCAAGGCGGAATTATCTATCAAAATCTGTCTGTCAAAATCCACCGAAAACGCAATTTTTATTACTTTATTCGTTTTCTAAAAAGACATATCTTGTTAAGTAACGGTTGCTACTTTAAAAAAGAATTAAAATATATTTTAATTCAACCGTCTGTCTACCTACATACATATAGCCCAAAGGAACTGCCCGTACAAAAATCGAACGTAACATCCACTGAGTCATATGGTACATAAAACAGTATACGCTAATTATACAATCTGTATTATATTAGAAGGACGTCACCTTGCGTTATTAACGAACGCATAACGTGCAAAGTTGCGGGCGCGTCAACTTCGCGCCGCACCAACTACTTGCTAATTAAATTGTTTATAACAGTTCGCGCGAAGCTCGTCCCTCCTGCCGCGCGGCTGGAGGCTTGTGTAATGTGTTTTGAATGTTTCATGATAGTATAGAATAGTTTTATAGTGCATAGTGTTATAATAACATCAAATATATTATTTGGTAAAATTTTTACGTAACAGGATTTGAACCCGCGGCTTAATGAATCCGTCCGAACGTTGTGATCAATATTCTGCTTTAATCTCGCACACCGAAGAGTAGACAAGATAACATAATTATGACACACTTCTCCGTATTTTCCGCTGAATTCTTGAGACACTGCGTGTTGAGTGGCGGTTCTTAACGTCACACTTTACCTCGACACCAAAGCGAACTAAATGAGAGTTTTAATGTATAATAAGATGTTCTTAATGTATAAAATATTTTTAATTATTAATTAAAAGCCACTCGTGGTCCAAAGGCACTAAGTGTGACTATAAACGCAATTAGTTGTGGGTTTGATCGCCACGAGGAAGTAAAATATTATTATTATTTACGTTCATATTACACAATCGTCTGACACACCCTTTTGCGGCTGCGCCAGGACGGCCTAAAAAAAATTTAATAACAACCAAAATTTGTAAGTATAATGAACTGAAAGCCATAATTTTCAATATATTCCGTAAAATAAATGTTAAAGGTTCCCTTTATTTAGGCAGTAAAATTTATTTATACCAAGCATTGCCAAGCAAAGTAGAAAGACGTGTTAAGAAACGAATTAATTACACAATTTTTTTGATAAAAGTTAAAAACGAAAACAATAATTAAATATTCATTACGTGGAATTAACGTGTTTCGTTCTTTTCGCGAGAAAAATTCTTGGGGTGGCTGCAATTTTTTTTTGCATAGTGTTTTACCTTAAAGCTCTTTATCGATGTCGATATTTTTATAGTAGGATCAATCAAAAAAATTTTTATGTTAAGACACTTCATGACTGTAGTCGTTACTTCACAACAGAGTCGCGTTTTATTGTTATTTAAGATATTAAAATATATTTGTGTTACTTTCTTTAATAATTTTATTTACTTATACATTTAATGAAATTGGTCCAGCATATTAAAATCCATTAAAACCAGTCAAGCGAATAGTTTTATATGTGAAATGTTATATTTTTTATAGGAATATTATTTGATTTTTTTTTTGTAGAAGTAGAAGTAGCAAGATTTTCATTTAAGATATTTACTTTACTTACGAAATGTAAGTAAATCAATAGGATAGAATTTCTCATAATCACTGTGCGGGAAAAAACAACTTTCAAGTTAATATGAAATATACAAAAAAAATAAATGAGTCGCAAATATCCATCACTATGTTCGCCATTAACGCCATTACGCTAATGATTCTGCGCAACGCCCTCCAAATTACAAAACAAAGCATTTTAATAAAGATATTTCTTTAGTCTCAACCTCGTTGGACAGCTATTTGCGTCTTGCTAACTCATACTTATGATAACGTTTTTTTTTTCTTTAGTTACTATCAATTGCTGAGGTTAAAATTAGAGAGAGAGAGAGAGAGATTTAGATTGTTAAGGCTAGGTTAGGAAATCCATCTAAAGAAAACACATTTCATTTTTATCTTAATATCTTTATAAAAGAAAATACTTGTGTTAAAAATATGAAACATACAAAACAAGCCAGTATATTTCACTGTTTGATATATTCTCGAATAACCTTGTTTTATGAAGTAGCGCTGTGGGAAGCTAAAATTGTGTTAAAAAATTATTTTATAACTAACAAGTATTCTATTTAAGATTATAAAAAAAAAGCTCTATTTCCCTATAAAATGTGTACAGTATAATAGTTTGTGCTTAGTTAAGACTGAAACCGACATACTGTACAGTGTACACGCGACGGTTATCGGTTCAATACCCACTTGGAAATAACAACGCGAAACGCGGCGTTGAGTTCCACTAGTAAATTTGCAATGTGTTTAAATTTATTTCAATTTGAGGAACGGAGTATCTTAACATTAGGTTCCCTCTGTCTAACCTACCTACGGAAAAGCGTGGAGCTGCTTTTTTTCATAAATTCAAATGCTAAATATTCTTTATCTAAAAATACTTTTGAATCGTCGAATGAACATTCAAACCAAAAAAAGCTATCACCGGATTCGGAAGGCAGTTCTTTTCAAAGTCAATGGTATAATTTAATTATTACATTAACGGTCAGCTATCCTGCATCACATTCAATAGACATTAATTCATTAGACATTAATATCTTACTTGTTTACTTATTAGTATTTTTTCATTAAATTTTTTCACAGACACTAAATTGAGGTAGTGGCAAATCTAGAATACACTGTGGAATTTTCTTATATACACGTACGCTCAGACTCTTACACTTGGCTCAACTTGGCTTATCTTTATCTCTCGTTCCTATCGGATGTCTATCACTATTTGTACTATGACACTGTATATTTTATCGCACCAACAGAATATTATAACATATACAAGATAAACAAAAATTTTCACCCATTTTGATTCGAATCTACAACCATTTACTCAGGTCCATAACAAATGCGTCACAGTGATATCGATAAAATATGAAGCCACTTAAGTAAATTGCAGAGTAAAGGATTGAATGTGCGAATTGAAATCAATATACGTATGACACCAGCCGTGCAACATGAATGCACTCACTTGACTCATTCTATATAAATACATTATATAAATATACCAGCTTCTACCTGCGACTTTACCCGAGTGACAATTATTGATAGTTGTTTACGACACTGAGTGATCGGGACAGGTGAAATTATAAAATACAAAAAAAAACCAAACAAACTCCTCCATTGTTTAATATTACTATAAATGACACGTCTTAACGTATCTCGCGTAGCTTACAGAGCAGAAAGCAATTTTTTTAATGACCAATCATTCTGCCTTCGTCCTATTAGAAATAATCTTGCATGTTTATAATATAATATGCAGATATTTATGTATAAAAATAACCTCAAGTAGATATCGAATCCACAAGCGTGCCTATTAATTCAAACACTTCCTATTTTCTGAGCAATGTAAAACAGTTTGACCAACACCGGATGTCTCTCCGGAGAATTAATTTCCAACGATAATGAAGCTCGCTTCGGCTCATTTGCGATATTCCGATGGCGTTTAGTGAAATGCGAGTTGCTTTGTTCAATGCAACGCTCAACGTATGGCTCGTGCGTACTGCAGCAGCAGCAGTTCTGTTATAGTGAAGCCAGTCGTGGCGAATGCGTAAACGTCATACTCCATATTCATTACTTACATATTAAAATAACTTCATGAAATATTTATTTACGTTTATATTTCCATTTTCTTCGCTCTGGTGTCGAGTTATGCCAGTCAACACGCAATGTCTCCGAAATCGGCAGAATATGCGGAATGAAGTGTCTTAACACCGAGGTTCCCTCTGCCTACCCTGCTGTGTGCGGGTTACAGCGTGAAGCTGAAAAAAAAATAACCTACAGGTACGTCATATAACTACGAACACACTGCAATAGCTTCCTTTCAATATGAAGAATATGAAAAAAAAAATCTCTCGATTTAATAAATTCTAATAAGCATAAATATTTTACATATTTTTTTAAAAGGAATATATATCTCAAAAGTTTTTCGTCTCTATATTAAATCATACGCTTCTGTATTTTTCTGCATTTACATAAAGCCATCCCCACACATATGTTGATATTGTGGTTCTAATATGATTTTATTATTCATTTTATCTTATATATGAAGACGAACGCTTTATAAGAAAGAAAAACGACACCGACAACGACATGCATTGTAGATGTTAGGAAAACTTGCAACAGACTTCATTATTTTTAATTAAAAAACATTTCTCTGACAATTTAAAATAAAATCACCACAAGGTAATATTTTAATATAATAATATTTAATATAATTATATTAATTGTATATTAGGTTATGATTGTGACGCAGTGGATAGTTTCTGATCGAAAACGCAATGGGTTCAACTTCCTCTCATAGGGATGAATTATTAATTCATTTCCCCGCTCTGATACGTTAAAGCACGGCGTTGACTTAAGCAACTCAATTGTCAATGTCTCAAATTCGGCATATTTCAAATAACGGAATATTTTGACACCAAGTTCGCTTTGCCTGTTAGTTGAACACTATTATAAATTCAATTGTTGAATGGTTGAGTGAGAAATATAGCGTTCTGCATTATACAGCTTAAACGGTTAAGTACTTTGATTCTGTCACCACTACGAGCTACGTCGTAGCAGCGGGCTACTGTATATTGTATGTGCGTAAATACGTGCTAAATTGTTTCCTGTAGATCAATTAACAGACTGAAGCGTTTTAGTTTTTATTAAATTTGTATATTTTCTAAAATGTTATCTAATTTTTTTTAAGTAACGAACTTAACGTAAAGATAAAAGTAATAAACAAAATTTCATCATACTACTATTTATTTAATATTGTCCAATTTCGATCTCTCCATATTTTAATAAAACATATATTTTTTTTATCGCCACATTCATTTTACATTTTATTTCTGGGTTTTATCATTTTTAAGAATACATAAATGCCAACGACAGTGCGAATTTTGTAATTACGCTTTCCATTCCCCACTTCCCACCCAATTTATGAATGTGTTGAGTGGTGGACGAACTTAACGCCGCGCTTTGTCTTTTTACCAGAGCTACAGATTAAGAATAATTAACTCCCTTGAGTGGGATCTATCTTCGTGAATTCGCACATTTTTATTATGTTTTATTAGTTTAGTAGAATAAATAATTTTAGGTCTTCTTGGTGCAGCGGTACGAGGGCGTTACTAAACGTGACGTTTGCGAGTTCGATACTATTCGAGGAAATGATTTATTTAATTTTCATTTCGTCGCTCTTTGCCTCTGCCTTTGCTTTGCAAACTGCGATCTACCGCAGGGTGTCGAGAAATCTGCAGGAAGTATGGAGTTACTTTACACTAGGTTCCCTCTGCCTACCCTAGAAGCAGAAAAAAATAATAAATAATATAATAAGTGGTCACTTGTGCCGTTGGTTGCAACGCAGCAAGCGCCCAGTAGTAACACTACCTACTATTTGTGCCGCAAAATTCAGAATGAATTTTCGTAATTTAAACAGAACTAGTTTTACTACTTTTTAGATGCTTTAATTAAAACTGAATTTTGGTGTAATTTTAAAATAGTAAATTCTGACGTCTCTATGCTTGATCTTTTTAATTTCCAGAAGTTTTCATTATTTTTTCTGTTTTTTCTGTTTTCATTATTTAATATTTCTAGACCAAATTAGTATATAAATTTTAACACAAATTACACTTTATAAATTTCAGGTGGTTTCTAATGTTCCGTATATTGACGGAAGGACAGATGGAAAAATTTTGTTTATATATTTCTAGTTAATGTCATACAAAATGAATGTATATGCACGGAAACTTAAGTTTGTCGAGTTCTATTAGTTGTTCTTGCCGTTGACAGTAACAAGTATCATATAACAAAGAATTATAATTTTATATAAAAAATACAAATATTTATTTTCCATTTTAATTTTATGTGTTGAGGCGGAACTCGACACCGCGATGCTTGATTTCTTCAAGTGGGAATCGAGCCCACAATCTGACGCGTTTAATGTCAAACGCCTCTGTCTCTGCTCAACAACACATTTAACTTTATCTATACCTTAATTTTATTCATAGGTTAACTACAAAAGTTATTGTAAATTTGAGTATTCTAACATTATCTCGCTATTTTTAAATTTACCCCAGAGACTACTTGACACGACATAAAACTTTGGTTCTAAACTCAAAGAATTACTTCTTGGCAGCTTTACAAAGGAAATACAATTTATCCAGTGCTATTTTTACACTAAACTTGAACTATAAGTGTCTCGCAAAATATGTAATTTCAAAATCTTTATCGCTACATAAAAAATTCAAAAGGTATCTTTATATATATATATATATATATATATAATAGTATTAGATATGAAATACATAATTATTTGTACGATGTTAATGCTTTTAATGTATTTAAATTTGTATATTTCATTGTAAAAAATATACAGACTTTTATTTTATTTTTTTTATGGGAGAGGACAAGGCAAACGAGCGTTCGGGTCACCTGATGGTAAGTGATGCAACACCAGAGGAGCCACAGGTGCGTTGCCAGCCTTTTTAAGGTAGAGATGAAGGGCACCGGGGCCCGGCATTACCTAATGCGAAACGCAGTGGCAAGGGCCACTACTTCACGCCGGTTTAAAATGCCGGGGGTCGGTATTAAATCCGGTCGAGTCTGCCCATAAATATTATATAATATTTGTAGCTCATTGCATACAAGATGCATGCAAATGCATTTTCCCGTTAACTTAAGTTTGTCATCTTTTATAAATTGTACTTTTCCAGTTGACGTACAATCCTGAAATTGGTACGTGAGCCTTGCCGGGCAAGTCTGACACGCACTTAACCGGTTTTTCCAAATTCAAACAAAATTAATATATAGAGTTAGTTAAAAAAATACAATAAATAAAATCAACTACACGCTGTATTCCGCAAACAGCAGGATATGCAGAGGGAATCTAGTGTAAAGACACTCCGTTCCCCACTTTCTGCCAATTCTGGAGACATTGCGTGTTAAGTGGCAAAACTCAACGCCGCGCTTTCCCTTGACACCAGAGAAATATAAACGTAAATAAATATTTCACTTCCCTTATGCCGCTGCTCCACGACGGCCTCAAAATAGCTTTTTATTATATTTTACTTTTTATTATATATTACATTTTTAAACTTTATATTGACAAGAATGATAGATTTATTAGAATTATATATATCTACCATCCAACAAACGAAAGTGACAAAAGTATCCCAATTTTTGTGAAATCGAAAACCCCGACAACTTTAGGGCGAACGCCGAATAAAAGGAACCTGTCACAGAATAAGAATAGGAATTAGAGAAATTCGTTCGTTAAATTAAGGCAGTTTGAGGAAATTCGATAGAAGCAATCCAAGTGGGGCACCTACACGAAGTTACCACGTGATGGGCTGAAAAAGAAGTGTATTTATTTGTAATTTGATTCTAAATTGGATACAATTAAATTGTATGTATTAAATTAAATCGGGAATGTGGTTTCGTTTTGGTAATATAGAAATTCCCTGGTAATTTAATTTTCTTTTCACCTTAACGCTTTTCCCTGCATAGTGAGATTAAAAGTGAAGACACTCTGTTCCCATTAAGACACTTCGTTCCTTATTTCCCGCCCTATTCTTAAGGATTTTTTTTAATATTAATAATTCTCCTGACCAGGAGGAAATTAACATGATATTGATGATTTCATGCCCCAGAGTGGGATACAAACCCACAACCGTCGCGTAAACAGTCACACGCTTGCATCACGAAGGCTTTATATTGTTATTATTAAATAAATTTTATTTGGTCATTAAAATTCTTCCACCTGTGGAATACTATAATACTCAATGAACAATATTTGAAATATTAGTATCAACGTCTAAGTGAGAATTCGTGTGAACATAAGGTTTCGTAATATCGCGCTAGTTAATATTAAGGCTATATTGCCTCTAAAGGGACTAAGTGAAGCTATAGAGATTGTAACATAGTTAGTGAATATATTATAAGCAATAGCGAATTAATAATAATAATCGGCTACACGCTGTATAGTCCACATTCAGCAGGATATGCAACCTTCGACCATGGTCTTTTGCCTTGTTGCCAGAGCAATGAAATGAAAATATTAATAAAAAATAATACCATGGAGTGGGGATCGAACCCACAATGGTCGCGTTACACTCTTGAGCTCTGTGCCACGAGGGACTCGTGCAACAGTAAATTAAACGCATCATAAGTTTATAAGGCCAGTCTAGGCAATGTTGCACTGTTACGTTGTAGGTGTATTTCACACTCAGAGAAATAAATTTTCTATTTTAATTATCTCTTTTTTTTTTTATTTTTCTTTTGAAATAAAGTGCGGCGTACAGTTCCGTCACAATCCGAGGGGAAGGTGAAAAACTCAGTGCCTGGTTGGTTAATACTGCATGTATAGTAAGAATTTATAAGAATATGTATAAGTGTATATAGATAAATATATATTTATTAAAAATATACGTATTGCTATAAGATTTATAATAGCATCATAAATAAACTCACGCTCTATATCTCATATAACTCTTTGAAAATTGTATATGTAACTACGTCTTTTTGGATAACTTCCAAAGCGTATCTCAAGTTAAAGAGAATGAAACAGCCTCACAAACTACTTTTAACACCATTTCCACACAATTAAAAAACATATTACCTTGAAGTAAAATATTTTCTTCATAAATCGTTTGTATTGTATATAATGTTCTAGTAAAACACCAGAATACTCGTATATTACGTTTTTTATTGCTTAAGCGTCACGATTTCACACTATATACCGATTATAGCGGAATAAGTATAGAGAACCTAGTGTTAAGACACTCTTTTTCCCGCTATCCCACCAGTTTTCGTGATATTGTTTGTTGAGAGGCGAATCTATATGCCGCGCCTGGTCTTCTATATAAACATAATTTATTCGAAGAACTCAAAGTAACGCTTCGTTTCACAAATGCGGCGTTTAAATAATCGATATGTATACTATTATTATTCATAGGTGGAATTTTTCTTGGGCTTAAGTTTCTTAAGAACTGGGTAGTCTCTTTACAGAGAAAGACTAGAGATTATATTCTATCATATCTCCGTACAATAGGTTACATTTTCATGTAACCCATTATGCTGCATGAATCTGCAACAACATATAAAGCACATTCAATTAAATTTCTAAGTATTCAATAAATTTTGGGTGGCAAATCACCATTTTCAAGTTAAAAATAAGCAAAAGCAAAAGAGCACTGCCATAAAGTAAAGTAGCGTGATTTAACTGAAGCAAAAAATGAGGGCGGATTCTCGCTTGAACCTCCGAAGCAAGTAATTCAACAGATTCCGATGCAGTGACAAATGTTACGTTTTTCTCTTCTGAAATGGATGAGTCAAAGAGGAGAGCCACGAGTTTGGAGGTTTTTGGTCATACATTGTTTTTTAATTATATGATTTTTTTTTACTCTTCGGGGTTGGGCTGGGAGAATCTTGTTATAATATTCGATGTATATTTTTCTACTATTGTGTTATGTGTAACAATTATTGGTAAATCGAATAATTTAAACAAATCCCCTTCTCTTCTCGGTTTTCTATGCTCTTTTTCACTGTTTTTAATTATCAAGATATTTATTTATATGTATTGGTATAGCTTATATAGTTATGGTGCACAAATCCCCATATTATCGGACAAAGACCAACTGAAGATAATATTTTATTTTATCAAAGGAAAGGGTTGAGTTTCGCTACTCAATACTCAATGTCAACGTCAAAGTGGGGAACGGAGTGTCTTAACACTAGATTTCATCTACCTACTAAACGCGGTATACAGCATGAGACATAAATAAATAATATCTAGAAAACAAACCTCCATTTTCGTAGCCAAATTATGTTAGGTCGCGCAAAAACCATTCTGAGCGGAAATTCAAATTGAATGACAATAAGATTGACGGCCAGCGAGATAGCGTTTAGCCAGAATACCCGTTTCATTCTGCGACGTTTTATGTATGGCTTAAGAACCTATTGCGTTTCGTGAGTGGCAAATGGATAAGGGACAAGGCATATATTACAGAAAAAAATCGCACCGCGAGTTATTTATGAAGCTATGCGTTTTTTTGCGTATTCAAAGGGAATCTGGGAGACTAATACTAAGACATTTCGTTCTTATTCAGATACTTCCTTTCATCACTTTTCGTCGAATTCTTGATGCATTGCATGTTTAGTGACGTTAAGTGGCGTAAATTAACAGTGCGAAGAAATGTAAATATTAAATATTTCATACTCCGAAGTGGTATCGAACCCACAACTGTCGCGTCTCATCGCGTAGTGGGACAGCGCTTGAGTATAAACGCAACAGTTGTAGTTGTAAATATTTCTATTTCCTCGCTGTAGTAGACGATGTGCAGCATTGAGTTCAGCTGTGCACACAAATTAATTACTCCGAATGGGATTCGAACCCACAACTATCGTGTCCACATTCAACCGCTTGTGCTACCATGCAAAAATATATATTGAAAAATAATTTATATTTAAATAATAAATTTCATCATAGTGAAATGTAAAATAAATATCTGCCATTAAAACGAAAACGAATTGACCAATGCTCTCAACAATAACAACTGATACACAATAGTATTGTTGGTGAACGTTATGTAACTGGGTGTTGTATTACAGATTTATATTCGTGCTTGTAGTAATAATAATAAGTAAACGTCAATTAAATTTTATTTTTTTAATTATATAATATTATATTTTTAACTCTACAAACGTATACTTTACGAGAACATAGTGTCAAGACACTCCGTGTCCAACTTTCTACGTTCTTAATGAACTGTATTGAAACTATCACGTCCCAGCAAATATTTACACACCAATATTAGCCCTCACAGCGACATAATTGAGAAATAACCTGACGATAAAATAAATTAAGTAACTAAAGTAAAATATAAAATTCCAAACTAGAACGGAAGGCATGGAGTTAATTAAAATTAAACTTTTATACTGAGGCCGTGACTTTCACTCTGTTCGACGAATTAAGCTTGGCTTAGTACTAAACGGTGAGTTAGTGTGCTGGTGCCAGTTATATTTATATTAGATTTTACTTTGCATAGTGTTATAATAAATTAATTTGCAAGATATTTTCATTTAGTTACGTGCCGTTTTCTACCGTGAATATTTTTTAGGAATATTTTGACTTTTTTAGTGTTATTCCACACATGGGGAAAGAAAAATACTTTTTTTAGGATTATAATAAATTAATTTGTAAGATATTTTCATTCAAATACGTTCTCTTTTCTACCGTGAATATTTTTAGAAATGATTTTGACGTGTGGAATATCACTTTTTTCAGTGATATTCCACACTTGGGAAAGAAAAATACTTTATTTAGGAAACGTATAAAAATATGAGTGTTGGGGGATTTGAACCTGCGCCTCTTGAAAACGAGTACATTCGTTCTTAAGTTTTTTTACACAGTTTCTAAAAAAAATATTTTCCATAACATTATACGGTTTCCTCTCCCAGCTCTAGCAGAAATAGCGCACAATATTTGATGTGCTAAGCGAATCCACTCACTGTATATTACACTATAGTCTATACAAATGTGCCATGACGGACGTTAATATTTATTTTTTTATAGGGAATAAAATATTTAATATTTTGATTTCCTCGCTCTGGTAACAAGGCAAAGTGCGGCGTTGAGTTACGCCACTCGACACGATGTAACACTATCTCTGCCCACCCTGCTGTAAGTGGTATGGAAGTGGAAAAATGTAATTGCATTTAGCATTGCAAAGCCGACAATAATATTTCCTTGAAAAAAAATTACTTAAAATGAAATATTTTTCCTGTAGACTTATTTCATAATTTCCCAATACAGCGTATTAACGAAAGCAATTTGCTCGAGCGCTTTACGAGAAGTCATTATATAATTAATAGTTGTATGAATTAAAATATCGCCAATATTTTATATCACTCTTATGTTAATAGCATCACTCATAATTGATGACTTTTGAATGTATCTAGAACTTAATGTGTTCAAATATATACAGGCCGTCATGGTACAGCGGCAAACGCGTGCGACTGTAAACGCGACGGTTGTGAGTTCAATACCCATTTGGGGGAAAAATACTACTATTGGAACTGGAAATTAAAGTTTTAAACATGTTAAACATGTTTTATTATTGTTTATTTAATTCAACACAAGTCGAATTCCATGCTATCTACCGGATCCAATTAAATAACTACCACAGAGAGACCTCTGCCCCATTGCTCTCTGATAGCTTCGCTCGCCAACAAGCTCGCTTCGTCCGCTGTAGTCATAAAATAACACTATAATAACAAAACTTTGCTCTCCTTCGAAACTGAAAAGAAAACGCTTTCAGTATTTGCTTTTGATATATTAATTAGAAGCATATTTTTCAAAAATAAAAAATTTTTATATGAGTAGGAGAGCCCTTAAGAAGTCCAACAATCAATAAAATTTGAATAAATATAAATGATACTGTCACTGTATTACATTTACCTGTGAACAATTTATCTATGTCGTTATTGAATCTGTCATACGTCATCCTTTTCATGTCGCCCGAGCTGGATATTAATGAAACAAGAATATTTTTTTATAAATGTATATTCATTTTAGTTTAAAATAATATTACTATCAACATTTAATTTGAGAGAATCCATATTAATAACAGATTTTTTTTGGAGCTTCACGCTGAATCCCGTAAATGGTATTGTAGATGGAAGGAAACTAGTAACTAGTGTTAAAATACTCCCTTCCGTATTTTCCGTCGATTTGATTTTGAAGGGATTACGTGTTGAGCGCCAAATTTACGACGTAGAGCTAAGAAATGAAAATATTAAATATTTCATTTCCTCGAGTGGGAATCGAATCCATAATCTATCGCGTTTACAATCAAACTGTGCCCGTGCGCCTCGACTGGTCTCTGTATTCTCTAAAATTATCCACTAAACTACGTTCCATTGCATTGTTACTGCAATAGCTCTAAATAAAGTGGTGGGTGGGGAACGAAGCGTCTTAACACTAGGTTTCTGCTGCTTATATTGCAATGTGGGGAAAAATGTGAAGCTGCTTGCAATTCATAAGTTGTTCTGATCTCCATTTATTTTAAAAACTTAAAAAAAAACAAACCAGAAAATGTAATATATTAAAACTTTATAAGTAGATAAATTTATGTAAATAATCTTTCATCCCACAAGTTTTAATCCACACGCTATCATGCGATACCAAGCGTTATATAGCAGAACTCGGTAAATCGGCGGGGCAGTTCAAATGTTTGGCCGAAATGAAAATACTCGAACGGAGGGTGACCATGTTGTATTCAATTTGCACAACATATTGAAATAAAGTGGACACGATTAAGCCCTTGTAAAATTAACGGCCCTATGGAATCGCCAAATTTAGGACTTTCTAGTTATTAGGTTATGTGTATGATATGGTGTTATGGAATTTTCGTGATTCTTTAAGGTTCTTTACAATTTTTTTATAAAATGAATGAAATTAATGTAATATATATATATATATATATATATATATTATGATTTGTTAGGTTAGGTTCATTTTCTAACTGTGGTTAGAAGACAAATCTGAACCCGAAGCGGTATTGAGTTTCGCCACTCAACACGCAATGTCTTAAATGTGAGTATGAGTGGGTGGGTAGTGGAAGAGAAACTACGTTTTTTACACCAGATACCCTCTAAATACTCTGTTATATGCGTGGTTCAGCGAGGAGCAAAAAATACAATTACTGATATCTAATTTTAATAATTGACTCAGTATGCCAATGTGAAAATAACAAAATTCGATCTTCGTCACTCTGGTTACTTAAAATGTAGAACTAGTTTCCATCAGATAACAGAATTAAATAAAAAATATGTAACATAAAATATTTTATGAAGTAAAAATTATTTTGTTAATCTCGTGTTCTTCATCTTTATCCATGATGTCATGAATTTAAAACTGATATTTTATAAAGCAATTGATTATTTATACAATAATTTCTTTTTTATATTCAAATAATCACACATCGAATTAACTATACATATATGTATGGGACATGAATAATAACTAAGGAACTCCACTGGCATACGTAATATTGTTTACGCTGAAAATTGTGTACAAATAACTTAATAAATACAAAATCTAAGCCAATCGTGTAATTGAATGGTATTGCCTGAAAAATATTTTTCATAAGCTGCAAAAAAAAAACAAATTACAGAGTTGGCAAGTTGGCGAGTAAATCAGGGCAGTTAGTCGCACCTGATCGCGACCTCTTGAAATATTACTTTTGCACTTTTTAGTCGAAAACTGAAAGGAAAACAATAACGTTATTTCTAACTGATTTTCCAGCCAACATCTAATTTTGTATGTTTATTATTTTATTTTCAAGTGATATTTTTTTTGTCTATTAAACATAATATTTACCTTTACTTAACTATTATTAAAGCTGAAGACTTTTATCTCAGATCAGCTTTTTTTTACAAATTTTTATTTAACTCGATGTGTCAGATAGTGTATTTGAAATCTTGCAAGCTCTATTCAATAAACTTTCCAGTGTCCGATTTAGTTGAAATTTGAATAATAACCTCAAGCAAGGAAAGAAATTATATTACATAAAATCAATATTGCTATTAACGATTGTATGATGCGTGCTCATATGTAATTTAAGGCGATCCCGCTTGAAATTTAGAAGTGAAAGAAATAACAGTTATTAAATATTTGCTTTACTTTAAACAAAAATAATTAAACTACTTAACATATCAAGATTACAACTTCAAATTACGATTGACAAAAAAACATTAATTAAACAAATTTCTTATTCTCGCCTTAATACGTAGAAAGCTCTATATCTCACCACCCTACAACTTGGCACGACAAAGCACTGTGCGTGTAAAAAACAATCGAATCAACCATTACAATTCACCGTTGGCTCCCTTCCATTTCCATTAACAAATGTTTAGCTAAAGTGTTTCCCGAACTTCCACCCATTAGGCAGTCGGTTTCCTTTTTGTCTTTGCGTTTGCCCCTAACTTTTTTCATTTGCTCCCCTGTTTTAGAGTAAAGTGGTTTTTTTTTTCATATGCAACTTCGAAATTTATAGCCCCCCTATATTCATGCCATAATGTATTGTGGTGAAATATATTTCGAGAATTTGGCTTTGGTAGTGTTGTTTGAATAAATGTTTCTGTTCGATCCGTAATAATTTAAACAGCCAAGTTTTTTATGGTAACTGTTTTAAAGACAACTTTATTGTTTTAAACGATTGGTGGTTTTTATACAATATCTATTTGTCTTTATTTTCATTAGCTTCACGCTGTATCCCTAGCGAGGTAGTCAGAGAGAAACGAGCGCCAAACGCTACGGTCTCTGCATACTTCTTTTGCCTCGTCCACTGTCATTAACCTCTTCATACAGACCCTTCGGGGGGTTATCATGTTTTTTACGTGACCTTTCTCCATTATCTTCGATAGCGTTTTCGAAGGTCAAACGAGGTCTCCCCCTACCTCTTTACCACATACTCCTGTCGCTTCTTCATACAATCCCTAAGGTTCTGCCAGTATACTTCAATATTCCCATTTCCAGATTCACCGCTGTCTAGCTTTTTGGAAACTCTTTCTTGATAGTCCTCTCTAACCGGTAAAGTTGAATAATCAGCTAGTCCTAAAAAAATATTTAAACCATAATATAGAAGGCATATTTAATCCTTATCAAATTAATTGAATCTAAATACACCCTGTAATACTAAGGCGTATCATAATATATTTATAGCATAGTGTGTGCACGTACACCGTTCTTTACATAAGCGATCGCCTGATCTCATTAAAACGCGCATAAATACTCGTGATTAATGAACGGTCTTGAGCGGGATTGAGCCAAAATCTTCTAATACCAGTTCAGCAGTTAACACAAATTAGGATCGCTGAACACGTGTCGTGATCGCACTTCAGTGAGGGAAAGGATTTTGTTTAACCCTTGTGTTGTATAATATTGGCCTCAACGTGAGTAACAACCTACGTCGGAAAAATAGCTGCTTCACACTTTTTCCCGTATACCAGGAGTGGCAGTGGGATCTCACTAGAGGTTAAGACGCTTCGTATTCCACTTACCGTCGTCCACGACAAGGCGTAAGTCGCTTTGTCTTGCGAGAGCAAGGAAATGAAAATAATTAATTTCCCCACAATCGCTTACAGACAAACCTTGTTCCACGAAGCCACGATGACCTCAAAGGAGAACAGTTGGTAATTACAAATTTTCCAAATGCTTATAACGAATAAAATATATTCATAACTTCACTATCTCATTCAACAATAGTTTGTAAAGCTTTTTTAAGTATATTTATTATCAACACAATACAAAAATTATAAAAAATTGAAGTCTCTGAAAATATGTAGTTTAGTTAATAGTTTCATTAGAAAACAGAATAGAATAATATTTACGTGCATTGTAAATATTATGAGTTTTTAATTCTACTCTGAAATAACCTCACCAAATACAGTCAAATAAGTTTATTTTTATATATTTTTAGCATAATTATTATGCTAAATGTACCAAGAATGTTTTGGACTAAATAAATTGACTGTAAGCGTGGCGGGCTGTGGGTTCGATTCCCACTCGAAGAAATGAAATATTTAATATTTTCATTTTCTCGCCTTAGTAAAAAAGATAAAGAACGGGGTTGAGTTCCGCCACATAACACACATAACTTCAATAATTTCGTGAAAAGTATGGAATAGAAGTATCTTAATATCTAAGACTTGATTCCCAGGTTTCCTTTGCCTACCCTGCTATATGCGGAATTCAGTGTAAAGCTAAAATTCAATATGATTTTAAAATTAGAATTTTAATTAAATTTCTACGTTTTCTTTGCTAACGTTAACGAAGTCCTGATTTGAAATTATATACTTAATTAAAGAAAAATCATTGTCTTCTATCATCCTATGTGCACAGTAACCATACTATTTTTGTCAGTGCTCAAGAACACCTGGTAAGCTTTGTTTACGTGTATAATAGGATTCTAGTACCTACCTACATGTATTTATATTGAACATACTTAATTTTTTTTTTCAGCTTCACGCTGTATCCCGCACACACCAGGAGAGGCAGAATGAACTTCGGTGCTAAGACACTCCGTTCCCCATGGCCTTACTATTGACATAAATATTGTTAATCGTAACAATATTTTTTGCCAGACTTAGTATATTTGATACAGAAGAAGGGGAGTCTTAACATTAATTTCTCTATTTTTCCACCAGTAAGGCAAATTTACGTTCCTCATTGGTACTTTATTGACCACTTTCCGTTCATGTTTGAGATATTGTATTCTATTTTTTTTTTATTTTCTCAATATAATACATCAAAATCACAATCTTTATCTTATCATTAATATATATTTCAGCCGAAGTTTAGTCTTTATTAGCCATCGTCAAAGAATCAGAGTTTCTTGAGTAACGTGACAATTCTCATATTTTACGTATTATGTAAAGTCAACAAACTCATTTAACGTTTCAAAGAGCTTAATTTGGAAGCTTAATATTTTGTTTACGTGCCTTACAAGTAAAGTGGGTAATAAGAATTTTAAATTTACGTAAAAGTGGATGTAAAATTATGTAAGTCATATTAGATTATTATGAATGCATACAATAAAAATTGAAATTGAAATTTGAGGCCAGTCGTGGTGTTAGGGCACAAGCTTGCGGGTTCAACTTTAGGTCGAGGAAGTGAAATGTTAAATTTTTTCGCTCAAGCAACGAGGCAAAGCGCCGCATTGAGTTCCACCACTCTACGGGCAGTGTCTACGTTATTCGGCGGAAAGAAGGAAACCAAAGAGATTTCATGACAACAGAGTATCTTAGTACTACGTTCCCAGGTTCCCTGAGCCTACTCTTCTGTGCAGGACACACTTACATTACACTCACACTTTGTGCCCCTGCGCCACGACTGATCTCTCTGTTATTTAAGAATTTATAAAAAGCTCAATATATAATATATATTAAAATACATCCACCCTGTGCTATGTGTTTCAATATACAAGTTTTTTAAAAGTTTGAAGAAAGATTTGTCAAATGTTTTATTGTACATATATATTTTCATATATATATATATATATCACCCAAAAAATTTCTCGAATTAAATTTTAAATAAAACTTGGCATCTATTTTCTTCGCATACGAGTTTCTTACTAGATAGTAAGTTTGTGATTATGGCCTTATGAAATTGCTTTTAGTTTTATATAGCTTAGAAACTGCTAGCGATGCAAAGTGGGGGATAAGTTTACATAAATTGACGTCACATTCGGGATATTAATACCACTGGGGTCTCATGGCGGTGGAATATCCATTGAATTGGTTTCGTTATTGAATTAAATAGTTTAAATGAAGTTTAATATTTTTACAGTTTGTAGTTTCCTTTACAAGTTTTTTCTATTTTATTAATTCCTTAGTAGCGTAGCTGGAAATTGACTGGTCTAGGTTGTAACTTTGATATGCATTTGGGGAGATCATCAAATTCAAAATATTTTCGTTTCTAACGTCTGTTTATATTAAACTACATTTATTTTCGTTGCCCATAACAATATATTTTAAATTACCGGAAATCTAATCTAACGATAGCGTTATAATAATGGGAAACTTATAGATGTTTCTCATTATTTAGTATTAAAAAAATAATATTAAACGAAATTGATATCGAATTTATTTATTAAAATGTCATTTAAAAGTAAGTCAAAGATATAATTGTATTTTCTTTCTATTATAGTTACACCTCCTTTTATTGAGTCACGTATTCGAATACCGGATAGACCAAATATTTGGTTTCTTCAGTTATACTTAGAATAATACGTAACGTCAGAAATAGAAAATATAAGAATATGGTATATATATGGTAGGATTATTTTGTAAACATGTCAGTTTGATATTTTTGTTCATTTTGTAATATTTTAGTGTACCCTACTCTGTGAGTGAGAGTTAAATATATATATAAAAATTTTTGCTAGGTATTCCAAAGCTTATAATTACAAGAAAATATTGATAAGTATGTATTATATTAAGAATATTCAAATTTAAGTCACCAATAAATAATCAATATAGGTGTACAGAACAAAGAAATTAATCCAAGTGAACGTCCAAAAGTACACCAAAGAGCTTAATCGTAACTCACAGCTTCCGTAAAGTAAAATTGAATTAAGACATGACGATAAAAGCGTAATTACCATAAAAATCGCGTGTAGTACCAGATAGAAGGAAAAGTTGTCGGTAGGGCGTAAAGAGGGAAGAACCGACGTAATTATGTCAAATCCGGCCCTTTATCCAGGATTATAATTATGTTTAACCCTCGAATACTCAATTTTATCCAAATATTATGAAGACCGACAGTGTTTAATGAAGATAATTCTCCTTTTTACACTTCATAGACGTCTATGATTCATGTTTTCTCAGTTGTCATTTTTTTAATTTGTATATGGATGTTTATTATTTAAATGCTTAGAAAGTGATAATATATATTTTAGAATTAGTTACCATGGAATTTCAGTTATTTATAACGTAATATGAGTAAATGTAAACACACATTATTCTATTTATTGCATTACCCGGATTTTTGTTTTATTGGAAATAAAATTACTATTATAAGTACTATCTCCCATCACCATTAAAAATATATATTCCTATATAAGAATATATTATTTATATTCTAATACAAATAAAATAGCTTCACGCTGTATCCCTCACACAGCAGGGTATGGAACCTAGTGTTAAGACACTCCGTTCCCCACTTCTTGCCGAATTCTGGAGACAACAGTTCTGAGTATTCAGTAGCAGGACACCGCGCTTTACCTCGACACCAGAGCGAAGAAATAGAAATATAAATTTAAAAAATATTTCAATACTTCGACTGGGGATTGAACCCACAACAATCGGTTTTACAATTACACCTTGTGCCTCTGCGCCACAACTGGCCTGGATAAAAGATGTTCTCATATTAGAATATAATATATAATTGCAGTACACGAAATCCTTTTTTACCAATTTCAAAAAACAATTATGTGTAGAGAAGAAAATAAACATGAAAAAAAATTTTTATATATGTCCAAATATTTAATATAAAGTAATTAAATCAAAAATATCATCGCACAAACATTTACAGGTTAACGTAGTTATATAGAGATCTCTTGATCCCGCGTTCAACCTTCGTTACGGTGTAATATGCAATACTTTATTATATTGTTATCATGTTATCACATTATGCTCTAATTACGCAACAATTACAAAGGAAGTGGATGTAATAATTAGACTTATTAAGTATTAAGATGTGGAAGCTTTCCGTTTTAGGTATGTAAAAGGAGGTTTTTTTTTTGTTTTGTACCTTGAAATATATGTAATCTAAACAAAATTTGAAAAAAATTAAATGCGTGTAAGTGGCAGAACTAAAGACCGCGTTCTGACATGTTATCAGAGCGAGAACTATTTCTATTATAATATATATTTATATAGAAATGATTATTTATATTTATTAGATATTTCCTTAATTATAATTAATTAATCGTTTTTTTTTTTATAAATGTGATCGTACTATCAAAATATTGAAATTGTAATGAATATTATATAAGTAAATAGAAAAAAGCACTTTGAACAATAAAGCCGAATATATACAGTATAGAATATGAATATTTAAATCTTTGTTTCGTTTCAACAGCGTGGTGTCACGTATGACGATAGCGGATTTTTTTTTGTTATGCCTTCTAGTCCAGTTAGTAAAATGCGATTGCTTTTGTTAACTGAACAGAAGTTATTTAAGTAAATGTTACAATTTTCGCTGTAGTTCATAGATTAATATATTTTATTTTCATTTTCAAATATCACACCAAAATCGTGACGTGGAAATTATAATTTTAAATTTCCCAAACGACGACACAAAAAGAAAAATTGAAATCGTACAATAAAATAGCTACTTTAGATTATTACACTCACAAACGTTAACCACAAAATTCATCTCCATTTGGTAAATTCTGTTTCCCATTCGCGTGACACAATCACGCTCCGAGCGAAATTATTTTTTGTTTCAACTCAACTCTCGAATATAATTCGGCAAATTTAAACGGCGATAAATTAAAGCGAACAATACATGTTGGATAAATCGGTGTCACGTAAGAATGTCGCATTAGAAAAGGGGGTGCTAAGGGGATGGGGGGGGGGGCCTTGGATGGTCTTGTGGGGGGTTGGATGGAAGCAATAACAGTGGCACGCCGCAGTTAGCTGACTGCGTTGTTATTGCGTTGTATTATTTATGTGTTTAGCTTTAGCTAAGGTGACAATTGCTGGGGTCACCAAGGTTAGGTCGGTTTTAGAGTTATTTGAATTTCATTTAGAATTATTGTTAGAGAATTTTGTTTCACTATTTATACAGTTGTGAAAAATGTATAATATTTATCTACAGAAGGTATACCTATACAAGTAATATATGCTATAAGAATAAATTTCTTTGGGAACGGAAATAATTCGTTTCTCCAAGTAGTAATCGGTCTACGGTTTCGGTATTCTCTATTCATTTTTCCACATAGTTATCCAAAATAAAATTATACCGCATACAGTAGGGTAGGCAGAAGGAATCTGGGAACCTAGTGTTAAGACACTCTTCTCATTAAGACCATTCACCACATTCCACCGAATTTTGAAGGCATTGGTGGCGAAACTCAACGCCACGTTTTGCGCTCGTTGTCATAAATAATATTTTTAATATTTTCCGGAAATCGAACCCACAACCGTCGCGTTTACAGGACACGTGTGCCCCTGTGCCACAACGGCCTCTATAATGTAACACAAATACTGACCGAGATATAACCGCAACCACTTATTTGCACAGTGTGCTTGTTTAGCAGATAAGACGTAAAACAGTATTTATTGCGTATTCCTTTATTATTTGTCTTTATCATAAAACAACATTCGTTATTTGTACGGCGTCTCGGAAGTCACTTTCTCGTTAAAGAGAGCAAATGTGATATAGAATAAGAAATAAAAAGAACATGTTTTCTTTTTTTATAGACGGGTAATTTGCTTATACGGCATATAATACATTTTCTTTAATATTTCTTGTGTTTGTTATAGTGTTTTATATGTATATAAAATACTACTACGCCGCCTGCAACTGTTTGTGTAGAATTAGAAGAAATCTGTATGCCGTTTAGTATTCATTCAATGCTTAAACCGTTACTTTATATTATATTAAGGAAGAAATTAATAAGGAATTTACTTTACAGTAAGAAAATCAAATCATTTTTTTTTTGAACTTCACGTTATATCCCGCATATAGAGATAACCTATAGTTAATACACTCCATTCTTCACTTTCTGTAGAATTTTGGAAGTACGTGTTGAGTAGTAAAAACGTCAACGCCGCACTTATGCCTTGGTACCATAGCGAAGTAATGAAAATAATATATAATAATTAAATCCTTCGAGTGAGGATCGAACACACAAATTTCGTGTTACAGTGAGTGTAGAGATTTATCTAATGCCACGCTTTGTCTTGTTTTTCCAGAGCAAAGAACTGAACATAATTTATTCTTCCAACTGGGAATGAAACCCACAACTGTCGCCACGACGGCCTCATTACGTTATAATGACAAAAAAAAACATATATTTACTATATTTCTTCTCTGGGCGCGCTAGTATTACTTAAGCAATTATTATTAACGCGCTATTTCTTTGAATAATATTCCCTCATTATATAAGTCTACGTCCTTTTTCAAAGTAAATATTTTTTGCGTTTTTATCCTACAACAAACAGTGGTGCTTTGATATCAACATAATCTTTATTTGTTTAAAGTGTTTTTCTAAATTTTTTATGTTTAAACGCCACCAATAAAATTCGAAACGTTTTCCAAAATGGATGAATGCAGTTATTAATTTTCTGTGCTTATATAAATCTTCACTTATTATTATGCCCCTGCGCCACCACTGGCCCCTACATCTTCTTTTATTTAAGTTTATCATGTTGTTACTTTAAATAATGTTTGTATAACTGATCTACAAAGTTCAATGTTTTTTTGTCCCCAGGTCCTGTAGCAGCTTCCGTTCTTCTCGTCACGGCTTGCTCGATACTTAGCCTTTCGGAGATGTTAAGGTGAAATTTAATATTATTTTCTAGACTTTTTACATTTTGTCAATTTCAATTGTCAACCTTAGGAAAGAAAAATATCATTTGAGAAAATATAAAAAAATATATATGTTTTCTCATACATAGGTATATATTATGAAACTATTGTAAATTCCACACGATAATAGTGCATTCAAACCTACTTATGAAAAACCGTTTATTTATTTTAACAACACCTTAAAAAATACTAATATTTATCAGGTGTTTCTTCTTTTTTACTTATCCCATCAAAACCTGAAATTTATATGTTATATGCAAATAATCTAATATCGTGAGTAATCTTAGGAAGTGAGCTTAGTTACTTAACTGCAGTTGACCGAAATATTATCAAGCTTTAAAGTTACGCAATACGTAGCAAAATATGGAAGTTAGAAACTTAGCCGTTAATTCTATTTTGAAACTCTTGTCACAAAATGCTGTTTCAACTTAACACTTCTTCCGCTATAATAAGGTAGACTAGGTGTACTTGGTGTCGAGACACTCCATTTTACACCTACCGCGTCGGATTTGAAATATCCACTTGCTAATTTCATAGCAGAGAATAAAAATAAATCTTTATTGGAACTAAAAAAAATTACACATGATAGTTGACTTCAATAGTAGCTACTTTGCCCACATGCAGAAAACCATTATGCAATTCCAATAGAGATCATTCATGTATGTTAAAATTTAAGATTATTTAAATAATTAATAAGAGAAAAGAGAGAAATTGAATGAAGATTTATAAAAGTATTATTTTTGTTTCAGAGTATTCCTACGATGATGTCGGGCCCGCAATTAGGCGTTTGTATATAGCAAGATTTAATTAATATACATCTGTGACAACATTTCAGTATTTTCTTAATTTATTCTAATCAACTATCTGTTTATACTTATTTACATAATATGTAAACTCTAATAAAATAATCATTGGACTTATTTAAAAAATATAATTTACAATTTGTTTTTTATTTTTATTATCTTTTTTTCTTACTTTTTTTTCTCAGAAATTTCAAAAAAAAAATCTCTTTGTTTTCCTCATTTTCCTATACTTACATTATGTACGTATAAGGTTTCTCATATTACTATAACATTTGTCCAAAAAAAGAACCGTTTTTGATATTTAGACGAAAAATAAATAATTAATTAAAAATTCAAAAATGTATGTAATTTAGTCATAAAATGTATTGTAGGAAAATATTAAATTAATAAATATTAAAAATGTTGGAATGAATAAGAACACGACTGTAAGGAAAACATTTAATTTATGTGGGAACATACCTACTGTTTTAATTTTACCTAACGAAATATTCTATTATAATAATATATATTTAATTTAAAAAACTAATTGATTTAAAGTGATCCTCAATTAGTGTCAGGTACCGTTGGATAGAAAATTGTGAAAATTGTTTATACAAACAATAACATGAAACTGCAATATTAACGCTCGTGCTAGGAAGCCTATATATGTATGTGTATTTAAATATTGTTCAATTAGAATTTAATTAATTTTGATGTATAAAAAAAGTTGATTACAATTTCAGCCCAATCTTTCGATTATTGTAATACGATTTAAAGAATGTTTATAAAATCCATTCTAAAAAAAATCTCCTCTTATGTTTTTTTTTTTGATCAAAGTCATATAGGTAAATATATGGCGACGATTGAACACAATATAAAACTGCCATTTTTAAGATTTTTTGAAGATGTTTGAGTCGAGTATACGCCGTTTAAAGTTCACATTCTTCTGCTTCCGTTTCCCACAACGAATATTAATCTTAGACTATCACTTGTTACGGCAACTTATATCCCAGTCGAGGACGAGTCGATAAAGAGTCATGAATAAATAATCTACTTTGTAAATAACTATGTAACATACTATATAGTCAATAATATTGTAAAATAAATTAAATGTTTCGTCATGTGATGTGTAGGTGATAAATACGTAGAGATCTCTTTATATGTGACAATGTACAATGGATTACATAAAAATACATTTAAAAGTTATAATTGTAAATGTTTCTATGTATTCGATTGTGCATATTGTTCTTTAAATAATAAGGTTATTTGTAAAAAAACGGATTCAAAAATAAAAAAATCCATTCGATGATACGAGTATGTCTATTGTTAAATAAAACAATTATTGAAAGAAAAACTGTAATTGTAGTATAATCAAAATGTCAGCGTTAATTTTGATATAATATTTGTTTCTATTTTGTCTTCCTACACTCTGTATTCCGCGGATAGCAAGAAGAGGAGACCTAGTGTTAAAACACTACTTTCACGAGATATTGCGTGAACGCCGCAGTTTGTCTTGTTACTGGAGTCAATCAGACCTACAACTGTCGCGATTACAATCAGAAGCCGTGTCGGTGAAAACCGTTTTTCTTTATATTTTATTATTACCAGACTGAAAAGTATTACGAATGTTAACATATTCGAAACACTTTATTTACTTTATATAAAACAAAGAAGTACTAAGTATACATATATGTGTTAAGTCATATGTATTATGAAAAAATAACTATCAATCAGTAATAATAATATAGATTTATTTTTTCGTTGCCAAATGAAATATACGACACATTTATAAAACTATTAGGTGTTTCCATATATGACTCCACTATGTGTATCACTTTACTTGTCAAACTTGTACAAAGTTAAGCATCTAATGCGGTATTTAGAATAAAGAAGCCGAATACAGGCTAACCGTAATTGTAAGGTGTAGACAATATTTAAATAAGTAATTACATTAAAATCAAACAGGATTCATAGTATGTAAAATACGAGTTAATATTATTAGAGCACTAATTCAACTTATTTACAATATTATTCGTTTATATGAAGCTTTTAGTGTAGATATATTTAGTTGATTTAAATACAAATTTTATACGAGAGGATTTCCGATGTTTATTGTTTTGCTCAAGGGTATTGTGAATTCCTATTGTTTTGAAAATGTTAAATAAACTATCGAAAACAGATGTGTTGGTTTCTTTATCCTTTCATTTTAAGTCTTACCCTTATATATATTATATACAGCAGGAGAGGCAGAGGAAACCTAGACATATTCAGTGCATCATACTCTGTTCGAATGCCATTTTTAGGGCCCACAACGTCATGCCTTGATAGATGTAGTAGGTAGGGAGCCATGCTGGATAGTATAAGGAATTGGTTTAGGAGTCACTTATCAAACTAAAGCAAGGGTCAAATTGCACTCCTCTTGCACGTCATCATGTCTGCAGGTGCCCTAGTAGAAACCCTGAGGAATCCTGAAGGTGATGGTAACCAGCGTCCGGCATAATACTGAGGAAGTTCGAAGGAAATAAAAGCAACTTAATTTAATCTCATTTCCCTGAAAGAACTCTCGACTGCGGCAGTTAGTTTACAATCACACGCTATTCAACTACTACAGCCTTTTGATATATTATGACCTTGTGACGTAACTGAGTTATTATGACCTTGTGACGTAACTGAGTGCTACTAAGTTTAATTGTAAAGAGAAAATATGAACACTATACCTAAGTTAAATTTGACCATACATCCATTACATGCAATCATACAAACTTAATTTCACTTTTCAGTAAACTAATTTTCTAATATGTTTATTTAGAGACGTAGACTTAAGAGTTTAAGAACCGTATCGATAGACGAAACGATAGGCGAAACTCAACGCCGCGTTTTGCATCGTTAGTAGAGCGTGGAAATGTAAACAGTAAATAACTCATTCTCCTTTTTTGATTCAGAATGGAATCCACAACCGTCACTCTTACAGTCACACGCCTGTGCCCCTGCGCCACGATGCGCCTCTAGTTCTTTTGTAAATTTTTTTTAGTTTTAAAAATTAATACTAGCAAACGGCTCGAATTTTAATAGTAGTTACGTTTAAATATGTAATGCATCCTCCATTCTATCTCTAAAACATAAATCGATCATACTTATCAAACCTATATCAGTACAGCAGAAACCAATATTTGATTAGTACTGCAACTAGTCCATGTATTTTATAAAGTAATCATTACATAAATGAAACAAATATAAACAAAAATTTATTTATATTGCAATCCAGATAAAACACGATAATTCTATTATAGATCTAAACAATATTAGAAAACTAACATCCTAGTCAGTTTAAGCGTCCCTTTGGCGCGAAAATTACAGGATCTACAGCAAAATTACAAGTATTAGGGAAACGTTCACGTGAGGTTTTCCAATCGTTGGTTACCTACGGTTTTGTAACCGGAAAGAGAAACCTGTAAGAACGATGTTACGTTGCCAAGCTTATATTTTTATAGTAATGAAAGGTTTGTATGATCATAGAACATTTTTAGGGGTATTCAATTAATTAATTTGAGTGAGTTTTTTTCATTTACTTGTTTGTATCTCCTATGTTTAGGAGAGATTGTTAATCTTAATAAATTATTATTTTTTCTATTTAGTTTTATGCAGTCGGGGTTTTTGTTTTTTTAAATATTTTTTTTATGACGATAAAAAGATCCCGAGAACCTAGTGACCTAAGACTTCGTTCGAATTAGGACACGTTCGTTCCTCTATTTCCGCCGAATAGATAACAGATATAGCCCAGTGAAAAGTGTAATATAATCACAAAACTTATTCTGAAATAAAATTTCATTTTGCTCGCAAGAATTAGTATTGTCAGACTTTAATATCAATTTAAATATAAATCACGCCTGCCGCATTACTGATAGCAAAATTTAGAATCGTCGAAATATTACAAGTAAAATATTCATATTTATCTATAGGTATTATTATCCTGTGTTTTTTCTTTCATTTATGTAAGTAAATATGACTCATAAAAATATTATCACTTTATATTTGTAATAGTAAATATTTGTATTGACTGACAGACTATTAACCAACGATAAACATACTATTTTTAATAGTTAATTTTGAAAATTTTGTAATATAAATATTAGAGCCCTTATAATGTATAACGCTCTCGTCTTACTATTTCAACAGAGATGTAAATACAATTATAATAGTTTAAAAACGTATAGAACCACACTGGTCGAGTGCGATTGGGACTCGCCCGCTGAGGTTTCAGGATTGTAGGTCAACGGAAATTACAACTTACAAAGTTGACAAACTTCAGTTTGCATACGCCCGTCCTATGCACTCTACACACTCAACAAATGCACGCATTTTTGTATTGTTTTTTGTAAAAATATAAATTTTAATTTTTTAGGTTTTTTCCTTTTCACCGAACCCTACAATAGTAAAATATTTGAAAATCATTCAAGGGTTCAAGTCCCATTACGAGCAAGATTTTATTTATACGTATCTCAATTATTTTCTCTCATTAGCATCTGGAAAATTTTAAATCATGTGATTTAGGTTTATATAAATTTCTTCTTAGTTACTGAATAATTATGGTTCATTTTAATTTTTATTTACTGTGTAATAAATGCAATAGAGAACACAAGGTTTTATGCCATCATTGATAACAACGGCCTATAGAAACATCATAAAGTATATTTGACTATTGATAATGTTTTGTAATCTAGAAACTAACAAATACATTTGATTATAATATACGCAGAAAAGTTAACAATATAGACTTGGCAACTTGAAATGGCAACCAAAGAAGAAGAGCCTTTAAAAGAGCAGAAAGTAGAAAAGAAAAAGTCATTTACAGAAAAAATACGATACATCAAAGATAATATAACGTTAGAACCAGTTTTAATAGCTTACGTAGTGCCCGGTGTACTAGCAAGGTTGGCCACCCAAAACCTAAATCTTGATAAAGCATGTCGAGTCAATTTAAAATATGGAGACAGTGTCTGCGATGCACTGATAGCAAAAGAAGGAGACAGGTATCAAAGACAAGAACTGATGGTACAAGAGCTCATCGCTTCTATGGAAGCTTGGAAGAATATAATTTTGACCGCAATTCCCAGTTTACTAATATTATTCGTAGGAGCATGGAGTGACAGGACTGGAAAACGAAAAATATGTATCTTACTGCCGATAGTTGGAGATTTACTCATGTGCTTGAGCAATATACTCAATGCATACTATTTCTATGAAATACCAGTGCAAGTGACCATGTTTTTTGAAGCGTTCTTCCCAGCGATAACTGGAGGATGGGTGACAACATATATGGGAGCTTTTAGTTACATTAGCGAAATATCAAGTGAAGACACACGGACATTTAGAGTTGGCATAGCTAATCTTTGTTTGACTGTTGGAAGTCCTATCGGAACGGCGCTCAGTGGCATCCTTTTAAAACACGTCGGTTATTACGGAGTGTTTTCAATAAGCTCGCTGTTGTTTTGTTTTAGTTTGTTCCACGGATATTTTTATATAAAAGATCCAAAACGACCGGAATCTCAGAAAGATGGGGTGAGTACTAATTTATTTCATCATATTCAACTGGTGACTAGATGCTTGTTTTCTTTTGGTATTTGGACATTGAGAGAATATAGATTTATTCCGTTTCGCCCTGACATAACATAATAAATATTATTTTTATTAGAATAAGAATCGAACCCCCAATGCTCAAGAACATGCCAACTACGCAATATCGGCGATAATACTCGTAATTGGTATACATTATTAAAGAAAAATAACTATAAAATTTAAATTAACTGTTGTTTTAGGATGAATCTAATGTAATTGGATTTCTGAAATCGTTTTTCGATATAAAACATGTGAAAGACACTGTATCTGTAGCGTTCAAAAAGGGACCAAATAGACGTCGAACAAAATCCATTTTGATTTTAGCCTCCATTGCCTTTATTTACGGCCCAAGTTATGGTATGTGAATTTTAATTAAAAATAAAAATGAAAATTAATTTGTTGAGATTTAGAAAACATTACTGGTAATGGTGCGTATTCAATCCCGCTATGCCATTTTATTGTTTTCTTTAAAAAAAGGATTACTTTCCTAAGTATAAGAGGAATAAAAGAGGAATAAAAGTTAAAAATAATACTAATGCTAATACAATAAAATAAATACACAATTGTGACACATCTATCTATTAATTGTTGTAATTAGTGTTAGTGTAATAACGTGGTTACTTTTAATTATAATTTAAATTAAAAAATATTTTAAATTAACGATTGCAAACAAATGTTAATATATCGAAAAAGCTGTACTTTTCAATTAACTCCTTATTTGTGGGACACAAAATAATGAGAATTCAGTGATAATAATTCAACTCGATTTATAAAAGTTATTTTTCATCAATGTTCTATTATGACGTCATCACGTAAAATTATCGTACGTACACTGACTTTACAGACGACCTGTATTTTTTTAAATAAAAAATAAACTATTTGAAAGCCTATGTACATAGAGTTTACTTAAAAATAAGATGTTAAAGCAATTTTTCAGGTGAATTCACTGTACGGTACCTCTTCACTCGTTACCGTTTTAACTGGGATGCGCTCAAATACAGCTTTTATAATACATTCTACATCTGCATACACGCTCTAGGTGAGTGTTTTATATACGTATATAAATATATTGTTGATTTTTTTTAAAAAATATTTTTTGTTTGTTAGCAGATCTAAAATGTTTAAATGTCGTTATGAATACATTTTTCATGTGAAATATTTCTTATAAAACGTCATAAATATTTTAATATAAGTAAACATGATATGATAGTCAGTTCGCAATTGGTGTTTTTTTATTAGCGCATTTAGTTTTTAAATATTATTTACTAGTCTGCTTAGATAACACGCGGCGTTAGGTACGTCACCTAACATATATAAAAACAAAAAAACAAAAAAATAAATAAATCTGTAGTTTCTGAGATCACCACGTCCAAATTCAAACAATTGACAAACAAAAAGCAATCAAATTTGATTAAGATCAAACAATTTTTCTAGTTGTATTATATTTGTATAGAATTATTATAAATTTTATTCACCATGTTCTTTTTTCTTATACAAAGACCCAGATAAAAAATATAATGTGTCAAAATTTCAGGTGCCATAATTTCTATTAGCCTGTTTAGCCGAAGACTAAAATGGGAAGACGCAACTCTTGGTCTTATATCAATCACTAGTAAGATAGTTGGAGGACTTTGTACGGCATTCGCTAGAAATTCTTTAGAATTATATCTCGGTAAACGATTTAAGCAATTATAAATGTAAAATGATAATATATAAAGTAGTTTTTATAATTCATATATTATTACCAAATAGTTTACTAGAAAGTACATTGTGGCGCAGTGAAACAGCGTTTTGCTCTATACGATGGTTGTAGCCTCGTTCTCTATTATGGGAATGATTTTATTTTATTTATTCTCATTTACTTGCTCTGATAATTAACAAGGCACTCTGACATGACATTCAGTATTTAAGTTCTACCTCGTAAACTTTCTTTCTGCCTACCCTGTTATGCGGGA
>JBAIZZ010000220.1:1668422-1708938 GCA_037355905.1 Heliconius aoede
CTTGTTATTTTTATGGGTGCTTGGAGTGACAGAACGGGTAACAGAAAACTCAGCATATTATTACCAATATGTGGAGAATTTCTTGTGTGTGTCAGTAATATTCTAAGCACGTATTTCTTTTATGAAATTCCCATCGAAGTAACTATGTTTTTTGAAGCTTTGTTCCCAGCTTTAACTGGGGGTTGGGTCATGATATGCTTGGGAGTTTTTAGTTACACTAGTGACATTACTGATGAAAAATCAAGGACGTTCCGAATCGGCCTCGTCAATTTGTGTATGACAGCTGGAGTGCCAATAGGTACAGCACTCAGTGGAATATTACTTAAGTTGTGGGGCTACTATGGAATATTTTTCCTTGCCGGCTCCATTTACTTGGTTACGTTTGTTTATGGATATGTAACATTGAAAACAAAAACAAAACCAGGGACAGATAACAACGAAAAGGTAAGAAATTATTAATTAGTTTAACTGTTAATAATAAATATAATATTTATTTTTATTGTTGATTTTCACCTATTAATTTAATAATTACTTCTTAATCGAAATTATAATTTAATTCATAATTAAGTCTCATATTAATATTAGTTCTATCGCTGAAAGTTATTTTCGAAATTATTTTGTACATAATAGGAAATGTGTATAAACAAGTTATTTTATTTCAAAGCTTAAAAAGCTTCATCAGATTAAAACAAATTAACAAACACACAACCTTATTTTTGATAACATTTTCATTTTGTACTAACTAGATTTATTAATTCAACTTCTATATTTTAAATCAAGACATTATCTGCAAATGGATTTTAAACGCAAAACTATTTGTACCCTACATGTTAATAACTTCTTAAAGATATAACAAATCTTCTAATTTAAAAAAAAATAGCTTTACTCTGTATCCCGCACACAGCAGGATAGGCAGAGGAAATCTCGTGTTAAGACACTTCTTACCCGACTTTCTGCCTTTTTTTTCTAATTTTAATTGACTCTTTAATTTAACGCACGACACGCATCATCTCAAGTAATATATACATACGCCTTTGGCTTTCTCTTTTTGATCCAATAGCCAAGTCATAAATTCTTGAGACAGTGGTGGAGGATATTTGCTGTTAACTTTCAGCCTTATTAATTATTATTTTCTTTTTTGTTTCAGTCTGAACCACTCCGTTGCTTGGATTTAATAACATTAGTGAAGGAGACTGTACAAGTTGCTTTCAAGAAAAGAGATTTCAATTTACGAAAGAAAATTATTATCACGCTTGCTATTGTAGGAATTGTATATGGTCCAGACCACGGTATTATTCTTTTTTATTTCATATACTGTATTAGCTTTGCCTGTATCCTAACTTTAGTTTTGCCCAACTTTTTGATCTCTGATTCGCTTCTTTTGCACACGTACCCATGTAAATTAGATGATATTTTAATAGCATGAACCATCAGGTTCCAGAATTCGATCTTGAAGGCAACGGAATGTCTTAACACTAGTCGGCTGCAATAGCACCTACATTAATAAAACGTGAAGCTATATTTCCATATATATATACAGCAGGGTAGGCAGAACGAACCAGCGTTAACATATTCGAATCTATACTTACCGTATGTACTGACTATTTCCCATTGCATTATCTTGCTGCATTAAATGTGTTTCATATAACTACAAAATTCTAAAAACATATTATTTAAATGACATACATAATTTTATTAAGTAACAACATGCATTGTTTGTTGCAAATCTTGACCTAAATTTTATTCTATTCAAAATGACACTTAAATGGAAAGAATTAAAACACATTTTTCTGTGCAGCCGAGAGGATTATCTTATACATGTTTTTAAGATATCGACTGAAATGGGACGCTTTGAAATTCAGCATCTACTCTACTTACAATATTATCGCGCATTCACTAGGTGAGTATACGAGTGCGGTAATACCGCGTACATGTAATATAGTTGGGTGATTTAGTGTATGTAGTTCTAAGGGAAATTGTATTTTTCTATGGTTTATATTATTCATTTTATATTTACAAAGATCGGATCTTTAGATAAGTAATAGTTTTTGTAGTTTTACTCTTTGTTCATCTATAGAAGAGGGAATATTTTATTTAATAGCACTTTCCATACGAATTCAAGAACCCAGAGTGGAGAAATGAAATTAACTTTACTCCCCGTAGGTAACGAACCCACAGCTATCTATTATGCATCAGACATATCTAATTAAAAGAGTAAAAAATACATTTTATTTATTTTCATCATAACTTTCAAGAAAATACAGCAATTTCAAATTATCACAGAGAACCTAGACGTTAACTTAAATCTAACACTGAGACACACACAGAATGGTGGAACTCAACACTGCATTTTTTCCTACAGCGCGGATTGAAAATAATTAATTTCTCTTAGTGCATATTGAACTATCAGCTATGGCATTGATAAATTTAAGAAACTAACAATATATTACATTAGTTTTTTTGTAAAATAGAAGAAACGAAAGGATTTTAAGCCGTACGTTAATGATTATTAACCACGAGTATAAATCGCGCCTATACGGTTATTCCAACACTAAATCATATATTTTTTTAGTTTAACCCTGTATCCCGCATATAACGGGTTAGGCAAAGGTAACCTATTATTAAGACACTCCGTTGCTCACCTTCCACCTAATTTTCACATGCATTTTGTTTTAAGTGGCGTAACTTAACACTGCGATTATCGTTGTTGACGGAGTAATGAAATTCAAATATTAAATCTTTAATTCCCTCGAGAGAGAATCGAATCCACAGCCGTCGATTTAGCGAATAATAGAGTATGAACTTATTTTTCAGGAGCATTATTTTCGATAACTTTGTTTAGTAAATATTTGGGATTCCACGACTCAATACTCTGCCTCATATCAGTGGGCAGCAAGTTTATTAGTTCTATCTACCTCACAACGGTTAAAACGGACTTAGGAATGTTTATGTGTAAGTAAATTACATTTATTTTGCTTATTTAGAAACCACCTCTTAGACTTAAATCATATTACCAGAGTGATAATTGCTCCGAATATGAACTCAGTGGTGCAGAGGCACAAAATGTGACTGTAAGACCGACAGGTTGTGAGTTTGATCCCCATTCGATGACTTATTGATGAATTATTTAAATTTATATTTCCATTTCTTCTCTCTGGTGTAGAATCAAAACGACGTTGAGTTCTGCCACATAACATGCAATGCCTCCAGAATTCGGCAGAAATTGGGAAACAGATTATATATATAATTTTGAGTTTAATTTTACATTAGCGACAAACTGTATAATATGTAAAGACTCTCTCGTACCACTCGTTGTAATTTTAAGTATCTTCTGATTCATATTTTCATATATTGTGTTGGCATTATCCTTTTCCATAATATAAAAATAATATTTTTTTTCTTCTTCCAGTACCCATCGTACAAATTCTAAACGCGACGACATTCACGTCCCTCAGGTCATTGGCATCTAAGTTGGTTGTCTCCGAAGAAATGGGTAGACGGACTTTTATTTTTTATAATTATAGAAAATACTATGAAAAACACTGCGTAATGAAAATTAAGTGAAAAATGCGGAAAACTTGAATCTTAATGAGGACCAAATAAATTAAATATATGTAATTGCACACGTGCTTCACGGGCTATTAGAATTCAATCACTAAACTGAAAATAATTTTATAAACAAATTTAATAAATGGCTTTGCGCCGACACCAGAGCGAAGAAATGAAAATATCGATATAAATAAATGTTTCCTACAGTGGAGATCGAAACTACAACCAGTCGTGTTCATGGTCACACACTTGTACCCCTGCGATTGCTTTTATATAAATAATCTTTAGAAAAAAGCACCATTTAATATGTTTCTGTAGTAGAAAAATGAGAATGGAATCACAAAAATTCTGATTATAGTTAGCTCCCACGTATTCTTTTTGAAAAACAAATATTTTTACATATATTTATTTTTGTATTTCATAATTTGATTTTTGTGTCTCAGTTATATATGCATTCGAATATGTATTACAATAATACTAATGGATATTCATATATTTTAAGTTCACTTTGTTATAATTATCTACTCAATACTCAATTTATTTGATTTTATCAACTTTAAAAATTTATGAAATTAATTTATTTTTGTAGGAAAAATGAACTCCCTCTTCAGTCTGGTAGAGACGCTGTCCGCTCTTGTATTCGATCCTACGTACTCCGCAATGTACGCGAAGACCGTGTCCACATTTACTGGGGCTGTATTCGTTTTTACTGCTTGTGTTTTGGTTCCAGCGATTATTATGTTGTTGTAAGTATTTAATGTAAGATTAGTTACATGTGCTATATATATAATGCCGAGGCCTCCGTAACACCGTATATTGCTATACTGGACACGCAGGACATTGCATGGGCAGGCCATATATATAAAATGTAAAACTTATTTTTCGAGCTCCACGGTTTATAACCTACCTACTTCCCTAGTGCATACCTAAAGTTATTTTTTTAATCACAAGATTATGTATTGACTCCATAAATACCGTGTTTACAGTTAAAGGCTAGTCTATAACGCCAAGAAGACCCGTGAAATTTATAGATTAATATTCATATTTTCCTTTATGGCATAGAATATGTACTTTTCCCAGATGGATTTTTATACAACACCGTCGTGAAATTAAAGTTAGCAACCAAGATGCTGCTAAGGAAGAGATAACGTTCGAAACTATACGGACTTCAGAATAATTCATATATTATTATGCCAGCCAACTCATGTTAGTTTTTAAGAATATATTTTAATTCTGTGTAGATTACTATAATATATATATATATATAAAATTAAATAAACAATTTTAACTGTTATTCTTTTTATTTTGACCTTTCTTATTTTTAAACTAATCAGCTATACGCTGTGTTGCATCGAATGTTTCCTAAATGTGGCATTGAACCCACAACCATTAGATTTTGCAGCACACTTTGTATTTTATACAAAAGTACACTAAGTATATGTATATTTAAATTATTTTTGATAATCTCTAATAAATACAAAGTATTTATTTTATACCCTTTTATTTCTTTGTAAATCAGATCACAGGCGGGGTCTATGCAGACTCCACGCGTTATCTTGTCAAATTGACAAGCTATGACAATTACTATAGTTAATTGAGAATTGTCTCTTTGTTTTTTTATTTTTATGATTAATGTGTAATGACTATGTTTTCTTACAGTTACGTGTTATTTATTCCTCCTTTATTAAAATATCAATATTAATAATGAGGCCATATATCTGAGTATATGGTTTGAATTTAAACTTGATATCTTCTAGCGTTCCTGCGGTATAGGCTCTTGACAGATAGATATAAAGACAGGCAGAAAGACAGAGGGACGGACAAAAAGTGGTTTCAACATAAAGTTCCATTTTTCCTTATAAGGTACATAATCCTAAAAATGTAGTTTCTTATAAATTAAAGTTTCTTAAAATTGAAAGTTTCTTAAATTCATGTGTTTTTAGTGTGTACACGTTTACCCTACAAAAAAACAGAATAATAAATTACAAGCTTAAATTACAAGTTTTATATAAATAACCTCTATTTATTTAACAACACAACTCAAAATTAATGTACATATAATATCCTCTTAGGGAGACGTTTATGTTTAAGGAGGTTGCCTTAGGAAAAATATATCCGCGTCAATCACACTTACATAAACTTATTTTACTAACTATAAAATAAACAAACAAGTAGGTATTTACATTTATTCAGAAGCGAACAGCCGACCTGTTTTCACGCGCATTGTTTTTCTGATAGCACCAAATACTGAAGAAACAAAACGATCATTTTATCATAATACAAATATAAAGGAACATTCAAGATGATATAAATTACAATCCCACATTTATGGTTATCAGCAAAATAGTAGCTTTACATGTGTAATAAGTAAATAGTAATTAGTTAAATGTTAAAATAATGATAAATTACATTCACAGCGTGTTCCATTTTCGTCACATCACAAAAGCATATGAAATATGACCC
Source organism: Heliconius aoede (assembly GCA_037355905.1). Lineage (NCBI taxonomy): Eukaryota > Metazoa > Arthropoda > Insecta > Lepidoptera > Nymphalidae > Heliconius > Heliconius aoede. The sequence continues at coordinate 1,674,435 of JBAIZZ010000220.1, forward strand.
ATTCACGTTTAATATCACTGAATCATTTAAATCTCGTAAGCGTTTGTCATTGTTAGCAATAATATAGTACAGTTTAGTGCGATTTAGTAACAACAGAAATTAAATTGTACATATTTGTATACACTATTAAATTATTGCGATAATGACAACATTATGGACCAATGTCTTTTTTTTGCAAAAGTAGGGATTGTACCTATTGCTACCGCTCTCCGTTTTTCTTCTGACTTGTAGAAAGTAAGTGATGAGTTGCAAATGGACCAAACTAGAGAATACAAAGTACACTCAAACTTATTTTAAATAAAGCAATTTTTGAAAAATAAACAAACATTATTTCACAAATTTACATCAGGGATGATTAATATAAATAATAATCATCCCTGTTATGATTATTATTTATATTAATATGATTTATATATCATGTGAATGTAATATCCAAATACGCTGCAAAGATACAATACCGACTACGCTTAACACGGTAGCGATATTATACAATAGACGATACTATCACTTGTTCGTAATATCAACACAAGTCATTTAATATCACAATTATTTAAGTGCAATGTAAAGAGAATAAAGCACATTCGTAAATATAGCGACGCCTAGTTAACTTTATTGCAAAATTTCTTTGTTTTTCTTATATTCATCTAGAAGGCCGTATACATGGAGATAGATTGACTCGGTAACAGATAATTCATTATTCGTTTAGTTTATCTAAGGCGTTCAATAAGTTAACAATCATGTCAACCAATGGAGATAGCAATAGTCCAGAAGCACAACCGTTGAAGGATGAGAAAACTAATAATAAATATGAATTTGAAAAGAAAAGTTTTTTACAAAAATTATGGTACGTAAAAAGTAACATAACAGTAGAACCTATTATGGCTGGCCTAATCATATCCTCGATGTTGGCGAGGCTTGTAGTGCAGAATCTCAATTTGGATAAGGCCTGTAGAGTGAAACTTAACTATTCTGAAGAAATATGTGACAACTTGATCAAGCAAAAGAAAAGCAATTTAACTCTCTACGAAGGTGAAGTGCAGAAGATCATATCTTCTATAGAAGCTTGGAAGAGCATAATACAAACTGCGATACCTATAGTCCTTGTGATAATAATGGGTGCCTGGAGTGACAGGACGGGGAACAGAAAATATTGCATATTGGTGCCTATATGCGGAGAAGTTCTTGTATGCATTTGTAATATCCTCAGTACATTCTTCTTTCATGAAATTCCAATAGAAGTAACAATGTTTCTAGAAGCGTTCTTCCCAGCGATCACTGGGGGATGGGTTATGGTTTATTTAGGTGTCTTCAGCTATGTTAGTGACATAACAGATGCAGAATCAAGGACTTTTCGAATAGGTTTAGTTAATCTGTGTCTAACAAGTGGAATACTTCTGGGGGCAGCGTTGAGTGGAATTTTGCTTCAAATTTTAGGTTACTATGGTATTTTTACTCTATCAGGATCAATTTACTTAATAACATTATGTTATGGATACATTTATTTGAAGACGATTACGAAACCGGGAGTGGAAAACTCTGACCAGGTACTTTATTCATATTTATGTGATAGAAAAAAATCTATATTAATATTCAGTACATTAATAGTTTATTTGTAATATATAGATAACATATAGCTCCTCTTGCGTATTTGCATTAACGAAGTATATAATATGTTCATATCTTATGTTCTTCTAGTGCAGTTTTATTTACTTTAGATAAAACTTAATATTTATGACATTACTTTTGGTTAACCTAGAATTATAAAGTTGACAGTTAGCATCTACAAATAGTACTTGTTCATCAAAAAATCTGACATCGTGTGCGTAGACTTCATAGATCATTAATCAATTTCCCCGATTGGGAATCGACCCCATAACAGTCTCGTTTACAGTCGCATGTTTGTGTCCCTGTGCCACTACGGCGGATATATAAATTAAATGTAATTGAAATGTATATATAGTTTATATTTTTTATTGTTTTTTCCCTTTCAGAAGGCTATAACAATCTTAGACTTACCAACATTAGTAAAAGAAACAACTCAAGTTGCTTTTAAGCCCAGAGAAGGAAATTTAAGAAAAAAAATAATTTTAACACTTTGTGTTGTAGCAATAATATATGGGCCGACTCACGGTGAGTGTAAATATAAAACTGCATAAATAACTTACTAAAGTAGTAAGTTTTTTATATACATTAAACTTATATAATATTTTGGAGAAATACATTAATAAAATAGTAATATAGTAATTATATAAATTGAGATATAACCTATCCTATCTTTCAAGTTGGATCAAACTGTACACAGTGTGCGAATTTTTCAAAGTAAAATTTGTGAAAAGTCGGCTCAGTAGTTTAGAATCCATCGAGGACATACAACATGACACGTAATTTATATATATATTATATGCATCGAAATTAATAGTGGTAACACATAGGCTTAAGTAATTATCACTGTTCGTTTCCATGCAAAATATGGCGCAGTGATTAGTTCCGCCATTTAACACGCGGCGTCTTGAACGGAAAGTGAAGATGTTAGATATTATATGCACTCTATATTTACTTACAATCCGACAAGAACTTTATGGGTTATTAGAGGTACCCGCGGACACTTGCATAGAGTGCATATCTTAACCTTACAGAGTTTAACTTGTCTTTACAGAACCCATAAACTTTTTGTTGAATTAAAGCTGAAATAAAATGCTTCTTATTATTCAATTATTGCCAGATTTTTTTTTATTTTGTGGTTTTCCTTCTAAGTATATGAATAACAATGTGCCTTATGACTAAGACTGTATATTATAATTTTTTTTGACAGCTGAAAGACTAGTAACATACCTGTTTGTAAGATATCGCCTTCAGTGGGACGCTTTGAAGTTTAGTATCTATTCTACATACAATACTATTTCACACTCTATTGGTAAGTATTCGTAATTAAGAATATCTTTCTATGATTCACCGAGATATTAGAGTGCAAGGAAAATTGGAACTAATGCCTGAATTTTTAATAATATACTAAAAACACCATCGTAACATAGTGAGACACTGTCTGTCTGTAATGTAATATCATCACTCTTTATACCCAGCTATATGCAGGATATAGCATGAAACTGAAAATAGAAATTGTATATTTAAAATTCATTTAAGATCGTTATTCTAGTCTTCATCATATTTTCCAGGGGCTTTATTCTCCATTAGCGTGTTCAGCAAACACTTGGGCTTCCACGACTCAATGCTCTGCCTCATCTCAATAGCGAGCAAGCTCGTCGGGTCTGTCTTCCTCGCTTACGTTCAAACTGATTTTCAAATGTTTATGGGTAATTTTTATTTTCATTTTATATTATCATAAAAATTTCTCCGAGATTGAGAAACAGCACATAGTCATAAAAATTCGACTTAGGAAGTATAGGGAGGCTAATAAACTAGGAAACTAATAATTTCTAAAATGCTTAATGTCTCTTTAAATCTACATCCTAAATACAGTGAAAACAAATCGATTACGCCCTTTTTGAGATGTAGTAAATAAAATCACAGGAAGCACAAATATTCTAAAACCATTGTTTTAGTTTCTTTTATATTATTAAATGCCACCAATAACATTTATATTTTGCATTTTTGATCCAATGTTTCTCGTTCTGTTGTATAAAAAAAATACACACTACTTTATCAAATATAATTCTATACATTTTAAAGTAACAGTTAATATTCAGACATGTACCTTTGCTATGACAGAAAAGTAATGATTTCTTTCTCGTACTTCCAGTGCCCGTCGTTGAAATTCTGAACGCGACAACGTTCACGTCCCTCAGGTCACTGGCATCCAAGTTGGTCCTCTCCGAAGAAATCGGTAGACGCACTTTAGTTTTATTTTCTGTGTTATTTTATACATTTTACTGACAAAATTATTTTTAATACTTCAAATTTAAACACTATCGTATAATCAACACGAGTACCAAAACGTGAGATTACGAGGGCTATTTTACGCGCTATCCCGCACATAGCGTGATAGGCTTAGACAACCTGGGGGGCTAGTGTTAAGATACTCCGTTCCAATTGAGAAACTTCCGTTCTCCACTTTCCGCCGAGTTGTAAAGATGAAAAAATGAAAAAATAAGAATTTTAGCATAACCTGATGAGAATATTGCTTAATGGTCAGAGCGCTTGGGCGGTTTTCAAGCGGCGCGAATTCTAATCCCGCTACGTTCAAATTTTTACACGTTTCCTAAAAAGTAGCTTACAATGAGTTTTAAGGAGTTCGGAAGTATTGTTAAAAAAATGGAATTGTTGTACAATTTTTATCTAAAATTTCTAATATCTAAATTTTATTTTAATAAAATTTCAGGAAAAATGAATTCCTTATTCAGTCTGGTCGAGACACTTGCTGCCCTTGTATTCGATCCTTCATACTCTGCTATGTATGCGAAGACTGTATCCCTCTTCGCCGGGACCGTGTATTTGTTTAGTGGATTCATGACATTACCGGCACTCGGTATATTGGTGTAAGTTAATCATTTAAATTTAGATTTGTCCTTTTGAAGGTTTATTACGGTAGGCAGAGATAGCCTAGTGTAAAGATACTCCTTTCCTTACTTTCGTGTTGGATGATGAAATAGGTTAAAATTTATGTGTATGTGTCGGTGGCATCGTAGCTTCGAAACGGATGATTCGATTTTAATTAAACTGATTTTTTTTGTATGGAAGGTGATTTAGTCAAAAGTGTTGTTAGCCGCGATTAAAAAAATACAAGCTGATTATCTTCAAGCTCATGATCATCATGATAAGCTCGTTTCTAGTTGTTTGTGATTTTTTTTTTAAGTGTGGAATAATATTAAAAAATGTTAAAAATAATACGAAGTACTTACTATAAATGACCATATTTTTAAAAAAGACTTATAAATATAGTTAGAAACTTTCCACTCCCAGGTGGCTCTTTACACAGCACCGTAGTGAGACAAAAGTTAGAAAACAAGAAGCGATGAAGCAAATAGTTGTGTCTGGCGAGACAGTGGAGACTGTACAATGACATAATTTAATATAGACTTACAATACGTGTCGTATGTGGAGAATAAAATGTTAAAGAATTTCTCGTTTTTTTTTTCATTCATAAATATTTTTATATTTCTAAATTAATTAATGAAGCGAAAATGAAGCGGTATACTTGAGAGGTATGCTCAGCAGAGATGGAAGATACGAGATGGGTGTGGAAATGCGTAATGCAGCGAGGCAAATCAATCCAAATCATTATCATGAAAGCAGTAAAGTCATATTTTCATATGAGCATGTTGTCATATGATACAAAATGTTGTATTTTTAGTGTTTTTTTCAGTGTCACGCTATATCCCGCATAGAGAGAGGGGTAAACAAGTGTTAGGAAACTCCCTTTCCCACTTCCAGCCGAATTTTTGCTTAGAGATTTTGTGTTGAATGACGTAACTAAAGGCCGCATTATTGCCTTGGTACCAGATCGAAGAAATTAAAATATTAAAAAAGAATAATTAATTTGCCCGAGTGGAAATTGGACGCTCAAACGTCGCTTTACAGTCACACGCGGCGGAGTGCTCCTGCGCCACACCAAATGTTTGATTTGATAAATAAGAAAGTGATTTTCACAGATGGTCAGACACAAAATTGAGGTAATTTAAAATAATATTTAAATATTATTTTTTTATATTATAATATTTATAAAATATAACGTATTAGTATTACCCATATACGTATGTGCACCTACTTCATAAGGGGTTTAGTATTTGGTTAATAACGCACAACTTAACTGGAACTCGATTTATAGGTGATTGTCTTAACATATTAGGCGAACACAATCGCCTCTGCATGCACACACATATATGCCATAATATAATAATATATAAATGCACACACACACTAATATAATAATGTGTCCCTACAGTAGCCCCCCAAAATTTACGAGCTAGAAAATAAATAACATAAAATAAACAATTTATACATTAAAAAATTCCACAAGTTTACATATTATTACAATAATAAAAGAAATAAACGTAGACGTCTGTTACATGTGAAATGGTTGATGGTTGGAATAGTAAAAGTGACCTACAAGATAAAGGTATATTTTAAATATTATAATACTAATGTTAAATTATAAAATGTTAATACACTTAAAATTCTATAAAAATCATACATATTAACAATAATTGCAAAATTGAAACAATGCGTTCATAGCACATTATTGAAGTAGTGCTATCAAGTACGCCCGTCGACTAAGCAAACGTAGCGGACGCTTGATGACGCGGCCGTATCGTGTTGTTATAGTTATTAAATTATTACTGGAAATATGTTGCTTATTCAAATTAATATTACCATTGTTAGAAGAATTACACTGGTTATATAAATTATTATTTTTAGAAATGTCTGTATCAATAGTATAAGCTGGTTGTACCCTATCTATCGATACCACACTTTCCTGTCACCTATGCAATACAAAATGTTTTACAAACTTTACTCTGAAGATGATAAGGTGTTGTGGATATTTAATGTATGCCCAAAATCACTCTCAAATTATATGCCTTGTCGCTTGTAAACTTCGAAGGATATCCAAAACGAGAGATCCAATTCTCAAATACTACTCTAGCTACAGTCTCGGCAGTAATGTCTTGCACAGGAATGTCGGGCATACAGACAGACAGACAGACAGCTTGTCTGCCTGTCTATATCAATGAAGGGTGGCCTGTTGTGTGGGTGTAATTCAAAAAATATATTTTTGCTTTCTATTATTCTTTTTAAGTGTCCCTTTATCCATTTCAGTCAAAAATACTAAATATATAGAAAAAATATTTTATTGTTTCATTATATATAAGATTATTATCGTTATCTATTCAATTCTGGTCAAGAGTATATTTTTCTAAATAATAAATAATTGACATCGACACACATATTTGTATCGGTTATCGACACCATCTGGATAGTTTGCATGCCACTCGATACACAATTTGTAGAAAAGAGCAATTTATAATTAACCTCTCACACGTATAAGCTTCATATTTTTAGAAACAAATTATATTAAGTGATACAACTCAACGCTGCACCAATCTCACAAGACAAAGACTAGACTGGGAAAATTAAGTCCACTGAGAGTCCACTTGCGGTACGTCCCATTGCGGCACGTTGACATATAATGTTTTATATCATATGAAACAAACTAAATCATTTACATAGCGTAGCAATATTAGATTTGTTTTTATTCGTTTGACAAGTTTGACCATTTAAAATTCAATGTCAACAACCAGTTTTAGAGATCACATCTACTTAGAGACTTTATCTAACTTTAGGATGACCACAAGAGACAGGACAGGAACAGGACTGACGAAGGAAATTGGTTAAATAAGTAATTGCTTTAGATATACAAAGTTTACGCGATTTTATGTTTTATGGCATTGAAAATAATGTGGAAAATAGTGAATCATTAGATACTCATACTACATCATCATGTCCTTGTCTATAAATACATAATGTAGGCCTTATTGCCCTGTAATAAGATATAAATTGGCGCTAACTATTTTATATTTTTTGTTATGGATTGTACCGAGTCTTGGATAGTTGTCAGATTGTTTACACGTCTGAACATTCACGTATCGACTGTTAAAGTTTTAACTCGATTCTAATCATTTTCTTTGTACTGTAACTGAGTATAAAATTATTGAAAGTGCAAGTGAAATGATACAAGGATTAACTACAATCAACCATCAACTGGTTTGCTTCTAGATTTAAATTTAATAATATTATTTAAATTCGTTGTATTTTTTTACTAAAATAGCGATGGATACTGGATGGATCAACTTTAGAAATAAAATTATATTTTAATTTATGCTTTAGGTTCTACTTATCTTTTTCAATTTTTTTGATACAATATTATAGTATATATCGTAAAAAAGTAAAAATGTACATATAGGACAACCAAAATATTGCCATGAAATTATAGCTGCTGATATCATTTTCTACTTTTAAATATTTTTAAGATTTCCGTACCTTAAAATAAAAACTTTCATATAGGCTAACATTATTGTTTGTCTGTATGTCTTTCTAACTGAATGTAAGTGTTAACTGAGTGTTAAGAGCATTTATCACAAGATCGAGGTATCAGCCAGGCATACGATCCTTAAGAGCACAGTAAAAATTCAGCTTCTAAGTGATCGCAATAAAAAATCCGCGTTTATGTATAGTTTTCGATAGCTACTGTATAAAATTCGTCAAAAAAAATAATAGCCTAAAAAGGGGGCAAAATTTCATATTAAAGCCGCTAGTTCAAGTGAGGTATTAGTTAAAGAGCTCTGGCTAAGCTAAGCTTAAATCTCAGAAAAAGCTCGAGATCTCAAATTGTTGTACGGAACTCTCGGTGGGTGAACCCGAGTCGCGCTTGTTTTATATTTTGACTAATTAAATGTACATATGAAGTTACAGAATGACTTACTTGATGACTTACTCTACCAAAAAACTGCATAATATGTTAGTAATCGCTGTTAATAAAGTATCAAATTTATGTATGCATTGTAATGTCATCTTTCCCATCATCTTTCAATTTGGTCATCGCCTTCAATTGGGACTTAATATTTTCCTCATGATGACGTCAAATAACATTTTAAAATATTTCTGCATTAATTTAAAAGTTGAGGTTCAATGCCCTCTCACAATTTTGTTTGCGTAACTTATAAAACTTAAAATCGTCTCTTAGAGAATTAGAGGAGTGTATCCTCTCACAAGATCAATACACAGTGATACAATCTCACAGTAATTTATAAATTTTATTAACATATATTTTTTTTATAGTAGGTATTACATTTTATAAACATATTTCTTAACTTTATATACTTAAATAATATTACTATTATATAAATTTTAGTATATTATTAACTTATAATATTAATGCTCTTATTTCTTTTTGCACCTTTTTTATTGCTTATAATTTCTAATAATATATTTATTACATAATAATATACAATAATATATTTTATTATAAAGTATATAGGGAATGTAGAGGAACAGTTTTGACTGTCACATGCGATGCTTGTGTATAGGATAGATGAAGGAAGGAGATAATGATGAAATATAACGTACAAAAGCAAAAAAAATATCGGATGGGTGAATACAAAGAGCTGAATAACTCTGTCTTTAGGGTTCCATAGTCAAATGCCAAAAGCTGTCATGTCTGTCTGGCTGTTTGTATGTGCCGCCGAATTTTCTAACCGTACAATACGTCATCAGCTCAAATATCATCCACTCTACCTGGATATGTGGCACTACACTACTGAACAATTTCGTACATTCTTGCCACGGAACTGCGGAATGGCCTACCAGCGGAGGTGTTTCCAAGTCGATACGACATGGGTACCTTCAAGGGCCGGCAAAAAAAAAACAAAATGTATGCCATAGTAGTTTTACTCCGTTCAATCCACTCGTTTGTTTTTTCATTTATTTTTGCTGTCAAATGATAGTGGTAATTTGCTCAATTTATATTCCTTATTCTATGATTGCTTCTACAAGACCCATCGTGGGTGAGTCCGACTGGTTATTGGCCTGTTTTTAGTATTCACGTATTTACAGCATTATGCGGGAAAATGTCACGCATTTCACATTCTAACACGCAATGTTTGAAAATTAGCCCGAGAATGAAGGTATTTTTCTTAACTTCACGTTGTATCTTGCACAAGTCAGGATAAACAGTGACTAGTTCCATAAATACAATTCCATTTGAACCCACAGCCGTCGGAATTACATTCGTATTTCAGATAGGAGTTAGGGTTGGACACAAATCATTCATCATCATTTAAAATAAATACATATACCGTTAATTTATTTAATTTAACCTTTTATTTCGTTTAACGTTTAAAACATAATTTCATAAAGTTATTTAAAAAAATATAATTTCTTTTATTTCAATTCTCTGCATAAAAACATGACGTGTGTTAATACATTTGCGGCGAGTCATATTATATTACCTGCAGCATTTTCTGATTTGAGAATCATTTTTAAATAAATTTTTAAATGTCTTTCATATTTATTTTATGGCATAATTGTACGTTTTGTACGTAATGATTGTAGGATCAATTATTGCCCGAGGAAATATTTATGCTGAACATATTCTCTCAATAATTATTATTTAGTTTTAGCGCTATAGCAAGACAAATTGCGGGATTGAAGAAAGAAAATACCGCCATCCTATACCTTCTATCCTATACCTTCTATCCCATCCTACTCTACATAAGCATTACATTAAAAATCACGATTATACATGACCATAATAATTTTTCAATGAAAAACATAATAATGATTTTTATTTTATATAAATATACAAAATTGAATTAAATTTGATTTAATTTTAGTAAATAGAAAATACTTTCTCTTGCTTGTATGTGTTAACTAATGCTCATGTGGTTTCAGCACGTTTAAAACGTTAATCAGTGTTTATCCTACTTTCATTATTATCTATAATTTCCTAAGCGCGATAAAAAATCGAAGTGTTCTTATATTTACAGTAATTTAACTAATTCGCTAAACGGAAGCGGAAACGGAGCAAGTTGAAATATTCACCTTTTTCTAGGGGGTATATTTTTACATTTGAGGTAACTATTTTTTCTTTTTTATTTCTTCGCTTTGGTATCGAGGTACTAGGCCTACGCCTACCCTGCTGAATACAGCGTGAAGATGAAAAAAACTATCTAACGTGACTCCAACTCCATTCCTGTACTCAACTACATACATACTGCGAAAAGAAATGAAACGTTATTTGATAGTTTCATATGATGCTTTCTTTAATTTTTCCAAAAAAAATTATCTAAATATTTTGTAGGACTTATGACTTATCAAATTTGTTACAGAATAAATTATTTTGTTACAGAATATTATATAAAACTTATATTATTATCAAAAAAAAACTAAAAAAAATTGTTGAAAACTTTAATGTTCCTCATAGTAGTATAATAAAATACAATGATAAAAATGTATATATTGATCCATCCAATGTGAAACAAAAGCCAATTATCTGCAATTACGTTTTATCATTATCTACGCTTAATTGATATCAAACAAATACATCGGACAAGTAAATATTAAAGGCAATTATTGTATCTGTCACATCGAGGTTCATTGTGTTTAATTAAACATTGCAAGTCAGACTGTCGTTCACGCTACAATAGATCGATGTAAAATGGAAACAAAAAGAAATTAATAATTAAAGTGTTAATAACTTGAACTTAATAAACATGGCAGAAAAACAAGAGCCTTCTGTCAAAAGGGAAGAAAAACCATTGAATAAGGAAAAAGCGAAATTCAAAGATAAAGATTTCACAGAAAAGTTATGGCATATAAAAGAGAATATTACTGTAGAGCCATTGCTCGCAGGTCTTATAGTACCAAGTGTGATATCAAGGTTTGCTATGGGAAATTTTAACTTGGACAAAGCGTGCAGAGTCAATCTTAATTTTTCTTCAGAGATATGTGATGCTTTAGTAAAGAAAACTAGTAACAACTACTCACATTATGAAAAAGAGGTACAAACATTAATATCTTCTATAGATATTTGGAAGAGTATACTACACACTGCCTTGCCTTGCATGATAATCATGTTCCTGGGAGCTTGGAGTGACAGGACTGGGAAGAGAAAACTTTGCATTTTACTGCCCATTATTGGTGAACTGGCAACGTCTATAAATAATTTGATCAACGTCTACTTCTTCTATGAAATTCCAGTTCAAGTGACAGTATTTTTAGAGACTATATTTCCAGCTATGACAGGAGGCTGGGTGACAATGTTTTTAGGGGTTTTCAGTTACATTAGTGACATAACATCAGAGAAGTCTCGTACATTTAGAGTTGGTTTAGTCAATTTTTGTATGACCGGTGGATTGCCTATTGGTATCGGGATGAGTGGCATTTTACTTCAAAGAATGGGATATTATGGAATATTTTCAATGACAACTGCTCTATTCTGCGTTGTTCTTCTTTATGGCTGCTTTTGTCTAAAGGAACCTGATGAATGGCTAAGAAACAAAGGTCTTCCTACCGTGAGTATATATTTTTTAATCAAACTTATTAATTATACAATACAAGTAATAAGTCATTTGTTATCTTAATAATAATATAAAATAAATTATCTTAAGTTTCTAGGCAATAGATCATGTGCTATGTAAATATTATAATGTAGAATTTAACATAGAAAATATTGACATGTGTGTTCATATCTTGTTCATTAAAGTTTAAACTATATCAATACGTTACACTTTCATATTTTATTAGGGATATTAATATGAGGATTAGACATGGAAAATTTATTATATCTTATTATTTTCTTAATATTATTGAGTAAATATTTTATTGAGGCGTCGTTATCGTCATGTAAGTTATTCCAAATTTGATTTAGAAGGAAGACATTCGTTAATAATTATTTTTAATTTACACTTAGAACGCAAATCTCAAGCACTGCCCCAAATTCCTCTCCCTATGATGCGATGGGCAGGGTGTCCATAGAGTAAACTAATGGTATTCCATTAGGAGTTAGGAGTTTTTTCAATATCTTTAATAATAAATATTTTTTTGAAATAATTTTAATCATGACTTTGTATGGTCATGAATATACGTAGGTATATATATAATTCCTTTAGACAGGCGTTCTAAAATTCATAAATATAATGGTTCGATACAATTTAACATCTTAAATGGTTAAATAAAACATATTATTAACGGGAGATTAAGATTTGGAATATTGTTTACAGTATATACACTGTACATAAATGTATATTTAATTCTATATAATATTTATGTTATCTATTTTCGTATCTATCTTTTATTTCTTTTATATAAAAATATGTTGCGCTATTTTCTATTTTGTTGTGTTCTCATTTTCGCCGAATACTGGAGGCATTGCGTGTTGAGTGGCGGCACTCAACGCCGTACTTTGCTTTGATACCAGAGCGAAGCAATGAAAATATAAATTTAATAAATATTTAATTTCCTCGAGTGGGCATCGAACCCAGTCGCGTCACGACTGGTCTCAAAAAAAAAACAGTAATTTACTCTGATTTATTTATTTAGGGTCACAACATTTATTTTTCTTATACAAATATAGAGTACATACTCGACTAAAGTACCATCTAATACACTTACCACTAATACTTCAACGTTTCTTATTAAGTAGTGCTTCATTGATATTAAAAATATATTATCGTTGCGAAGATGGTAGCTGACTAAATTATACGGCTGTCTGTAAATTAAATATCTCAAAAATGAGCCTCAAGTAAGTCAAAAAAACGAACTTTGACTAAGCTTTATGCATCAAAAATTAATATTAAAGGAATTAATATATATATATATATATATATATATATATATATATATATATATATATATATATATATATATATTAGTGGAATCAAAAAAAGTTGATAGCCAATTTTACAGACATTATGTGTTGAGTGACGGAACTTAACGCCATCTACGATATACCAAGGCAAAGAAATTACAGTGATTTAAATATAATCCTTTCTCTTTCCGGTCTCTGGTCTGCCGAACAAACCAAAGTGTGGCACAATACGAAATATTTTCAAAAAAGGGCTTCAAGTTAGAATCAGAGTTTATCTTGAGAAATAGTAATTGTATAATTCAAAATGAAATATTTTATTTTAATGTTGAAGTAACGAAAAAAAATTTGCTCTACGCATACAATTAACCGCAACGCACATAATAACAATATGTCAAACACAAACGGCGGTAATGTCGGCACTTACGCGGTTTTATAACGACGCGACGTTACTATAACAATACTGCGGTTTAGTTACGAGTCATTTTTGTACTGGTTTATGTATTTGTATTTTTATAACCAGAAATAAAGTTATAGTAATTCTCTCCATTCTCCACTTTCCAACCTGTGTTAAGACAATGGCGGCACCTGACGCCATATTTTCTGTTGCTAGAACAAAAAGTGGAACTAAATCATATAAATTATAAATTGCAGGTACATATTGTTTTGTTTCTCGGTCTGGTAAAAATTATCTCTAAACGTATGAAATGAAAAAATATGTAAGATATAAAAAACTTAATCGACTGAGGTTAGTTAATTTACGAGTGTAAATTTGAATTTAACGAGCGGCGTGTACAATTGACAAGCATAAATTTATTTATGTTCACGAGTTTGTATTATAATTGCAGTGTACAGTTCTATTTTTAAAATTATTTTCACCTTCACACTATATCCCGCACACAGCAGGGTAGGCCGAGGGAACCTCGGTGTTAAGACACTCCCTTCGCCACTTTCTGCCGAATTCTGGAGTCATTGCGTGTTGAGTGGCAGTACTCAACGGAGCGCTTTGCCGCGACACCAGAGCGAAAACAAAACGGAAATATAAACGTAAAGAAGTATTTCACTTCCTCGAGTGGGAATCGAACCCACAACCGTCGCGTTTGCGGGCGGCACCCTTGTCCCACTGTGCCACGATGGCCTCTTATGGCGTTGAGGTATCAAGCTAAAATTATTAAATGTAAAATATTTAAGTCTATACTCCCTTGAAGCACAGAAAGGTAATTTTAATCAAAACGAGTGTACACACCTGGAACAATTAAGTTTGTCAACCACTTTCCGTGGACCAAAATCTTGAAATTGGCTTGGGTGGATTATTCCGACTCGCACTTAACTAAATTTTCTTCTTATCTAATATTCATGTTTTTTTTTTATTTTAGATTGAACGTGACAATAATAAGAAAAGTGTATCGTTTTTCGACATAACACACGTAGTAGATACTGTTCAGGTGGCATATAGAAAGCGCCCTTCAAACCGTCGATCTAAAGTTATATTAACTTTAGTTGCTTTGTTCATCCTATATGGCCCATCCATGTGTAAGTAATAATATATTATATGTATATTATGTTTATTTGAGGCCATCGTGGCGCTGGGGTACAAGGGCGAAACTGTAAACTTGAGTGGGAATCAAACCTACAGACGGTCGTACCCTTGTGGAACTGTTCCACGATGGACTGAACACATAGAAAATATTAAACTAAGTATTTCGTTCATTCTTCGTGTGGAATACAGCGTAACACCTTAAATAAAACTAGACAAAATAAACTTATTTTATTCAGTTAAAAAAACATTTTTTTTTGTTATTTGTTAACACTATTAAAATAACACTTAAATAAATCAGATCGATTGAAAGAAACTTCATTGTCTTCAATTGTGTCACGACAGTGTTGTCTTTAGACTAGTAGCATGTTTACAAAACACTCTTTACTCACATATCCAACTAAACATTGCATTGTAAAAGAGTATTTATGCTTAAACTAGGTTGGGGCCGTCGTTGCGTGGGGCGAATGCAAACGCGACGGTTGTGGGTTCGATTAACATTCGGTGTAAATTTCATATTTCGTATTCTCATATTTTCAAAGCGGGGTGTTAAATTCTGCCACTCAACTCGCAATGTCTCAAATCTTGATTTCAAACTGCTATATCTTTTTTATCAACTTGACGCTGTATCCCGCACACAGCAAGGTAGGCATAGGGAACATAATGTTAAGACACTGCATTCCCCACTTTCCGCCTAATTCTGGAGGAGTTTTTTGAGTGGCGCAATTCAACGCCGCGCTTTTGCCTCGTTACCAAAATTCTACGCCGTGCTCTGTCCTGATACCGGAGCGAGAATACACTGGGAATAGAAATTTTCATACTTCGAGTGGGAATCGAACCCAGAATCAACACAGTTCCGCTACGATACGGCGGCCTCTGAAAATTAAAAATTATAGAACAGAGAAGAAAAATAATAACCAAATAATTTTAAATTATTAAATATTGATAACAATAATTTACAAATCCATATCTATAAAACATTAAGCGTCCTACAAACGGATTTCTTATCAGTTAAACCTAATCGCAGTGATATTAATGTAGTAGTGGTACTAATAAGAAATAATTAAATATAAATATATTTTAAATATTTTGTAAATTTCGTGCTTCATTTCTTCACGCTCTATAAATATTTTTTATCATGAATGGAACCATTTACCAAAAATTAAATACACCCAAATTGAAAAAGCACGAGAGATGTCATTATAATCTTCTTATCTGGTTCCTTACCCACGTCATTTATTCAATACACGTTTGAAGTTTATTTTTAAACGTAAATAATTCAAACAATTTTCTCACAACTATAGTTTCAAATGTCTGCACAATGCTTCATAAAAGTTTTTTTTAGATATGTTATTAATTAATTTACTTAAAACATTGTTATTTTTCCTGTAAAAAGATTAGATAGCAACAGTTAATAGTACAAAAACCATTTATTATTCGTCCTCACATCGCTGGTTCCATTTCCCATTATTATTTCCAGCAGCTACTCGTAGATAGCAAAAAATACAATATCATCGTCACGATAATATATAATTTGTAATAAACACGCGTTAACTGCGTGTCATGTGACAAACGAATGTAGTAATGTAAGTGTTAACATTCAGCTTCACGCTTTTTCCCGCATATAACTGGAGCAACATAGTGACAAGACACTCCGTGATCCACTTTCCACCCAATTTTGAAGTTTTAAGATCAGGGAATCAAAAATCATTTAAACATAATGGTTCGCCCGAGTTACAGTCCCTTTGCGCAGCAACGCCCTCTATATTAGTATTTATGAATATGTGAATATAATAGAAAAAATAAATATATCTATATACTGTACTATATAGTAAATCTCTTTCAGTAATATATACATGATGTACCGTAAGTAGTGAATCAATGGAATATCAGTGATAGAGGTTACTGTTACTTATCTTAATAACCGCTACAAGAATGATAATAATATAAAATAAAAATATCTAGGTCGAGTAGTCTTAGCCATGATTTATTATAAATAAATTCAAAATTCTCACAGCGCTTTCATAAAATACTTAAAACTATAATTAAATATATATTTATTTATTTATGGCATTATGGAAACATACGCCTTTGGTGCTATTTAGAAATACATGTTATTACATTTAAAGTAATAAGATAAAGTTTACGATATCATATAATAATAATCTAGCGATGTGAGATTTGAATGCAGCCAGTGAAAAAAAACGCATCATAACCTTGTGGAACTTTATTTTAGACACATCTATGCCTTTTAACAAATCAAAAAATTTATAATTAAGTTATAATTATAGTCAAACTGTTACTTATCTTAATAAGAATTATTAATTTTCTAAATTACTCAGGATTTATTAATATTTTTCATAACTATCTTAAGCTATTATTAGATACTTGTTTATAACGACCTTAACCGGTTATTTTAAAAAATCTTAGTAAGATTTGAACCCAAACTATCACCTGTATTTATATATCACTTAATTACACGATAATCTTTAATTTTTTATCTCAAATAAATAGTATTAATGATGTTTCTTTATTTTTTTTCAGCCGAGCATATAATATTCTACTTATTTGTAAGAACTCAACTAAGCTGGGACATGGTCAAGTACAGTCTCTTCACTAGCTACTCCATAATACTGCACTCGTTCGGTAAGTCAATGTTTAACTTAAAATAGCATATATAGCTGTAGATTAAAAAAGAATTGTTTTCATAAATACTTATCATATCTTTTTTCCTACATATTTTTTATATGTATCAGTATATAAGAAAGATATGTGACTATATAGTAATCATAAAAGTTAATTTTAACATATAATTGAAAATTAGTGGTTGGTTCCAATCGCATGCCTTGAGAAAATAATATTTATATCCATTTATCAAAAGTTATTTTTTTTTATATTGTCAAAACTATTTTAATATGTAATTTTAGCTTATATTTAACTTAATTCTGCTAAAGGAGAACAGAAAATCGAATAAATATATTTGTTTTTCATAAAAATTTTGCTCAAAAAAAGAATTAGAGGCCAATTTGCGTAAATTTAAGATTTATTCCACAATAGTGTCAATTATAAACTAGTTTCCAGTGTACGGATTTTTTTTTCATCAGTATTTATAAGTTCTTTTTTTATGCCAAATTTCATAACTATAGTCCACGGGAAGTAGTAGGGTTTGATAGTGCAGCGAATTACATACAAAATGTAGTAAAAAAGATACATTAATGACTGTATCTTTTATTTGAGTTGACCCTAAGTCAAATTTGATTTTTTCTGTGCTCCAAGGGTCGTAGACATATTATATGGTATTTGATATTAATTTCAGTGAGATAGCCTCGCTCAATCTCGAGATAAATAATCTTGTTAAAGGGACAGACGGACAACAAAGCGATCCTATAAGGGCCCCGTTTTTTCCTTTTGGGTTACAGAACCCTAAAACGATTCTTTTTTAAATAATTATAGCTTTAGATTATACTTTTTACAAATACCTACACAAAACTCGAAAGTAAACATGAATTTATTATAGACAAGGGAATTTTATGCCAAAACTTTCACAAAATTTTGTTTGCTTCACAGAAGTCTAATGTTTTTGCCATTTCTTACTTTAAGGTGAGACTAATAAAAAGTTATAGTTATAGTTAGTTTACCCAAGGTTATGTAAGGTAAGTATCAAATAAGTTTCTTAGTTCAGAAAACAAATATTTTCGTATATACATATTTCGGCGTAGCGCAAAAGTTAAGAATTTTCTAATTGGATTCATCAAATTTATTTGTTTATACAGTTTAAAAATCTCGAATGTGCTGTGCATTTATAAATAAAAATATTTTTTTCTACACAAATTTCTGTAAAGGTTATTGAGGGAACAAAAATCTAATCTATTTCTTTTTTGCCCTCATCGTACGGCGCCATGTGTTTATTTACTCGTATCTTCTGCATTAAAACCAAATCTTTTCATGTCCTTTTGAATCTATATAAACCAAATATGAATCCTTGATTTTGATAATTTATCATTTACAGTTCCAATGTTACAGCTATTTTTATACGGTCTTTCGGTATATTCTGTTTTTGAGATGAGCTTTCCTGTCCATCTTAACATATATTCCAACAGTGTGCAGCCTCTGCACACTTACGTTATTTTAACTAACTAAACCTCGCTGTATATCGTACAGTAATGTTTATCATTTTGCCCTTTTATACCATTTTCCCATAATTTTTATTGGCGTTTTACACTTTTAACACAAAATGACCTGTATCTATCCTGTGACATGCGGGAGAATGTACATTCTCCAAGGAACCTGTATAAAATATTTTCAGCTATGCGTTGTCGGTCAGCAACAACGCATAGCTCAGTAACTTTAAATTGTTTTTAAACAATTTTTTTCTAAAAAAATTATAGAAAGCGTAAGAGTACGCTTGGTTACAAGAACGCTAATAAGAATGAAAAGCGACGCTTGTCCGATCGAGTTTTTGATCAAAGCAGGAATAAGCGCGATTATACGGTTCGTCTCACGTGAACAATGTAACGGCAAGTCGGATGCGACGTTCACTACAGCATTACTGTATTGTACTTTGTATTTTATGCTTTACAAAAGTAAGCTGCAACTTTTAATTTTATTTTTATTTTATTTTATTGCCTTCCCTAACCTTACCTACATATCAAATTTCTACTTTCGAGATCCAGTACTTTCTTCTGTGTTACTCAGTAACAGAAAAGTTTGACAAAATAAAAATCTTCAGTTATCAGAACCAATAAAATTTCATTACTTATTTTATAATGCAAAAAACTACCCACGATGCCGAACTCTAGTAAAGAAGCAAGTATATGTATCATATATTTGAAAAAAATCACCCGTGAAAACGAAACATATTTTTATATAATACATGTACATTGAATTTAACTTGACTAAAATATTATTTAAAATTTCAATCAATTTCGGTTCTATCAAAGTTTCAATATTACAAAATGACAATTACTTTATATATAATAATTAATGAACAAATTGTTGTCAATTTGACTCTCCTTATATTCGTAATATTTATTTATAATTATATCTACTAGACGACTTTTAAAATCAGACAGACCATTGTAGATCTACGAAAAACCGCTACGAATTTTCTCTTATGAAACTGCGGCCTTGAATTCCACCATTCTACACACACAGCAAAGGTCTCTGCCTACACTGTTGTATGTGGAAGCTAAAATAAAATTATTTATTTAGTAACTGTGTAATATTTTATTACAGGAGCAATATTTTCAATAACTATACTGAGTCGGAAGTTGCAGATCGATGACTCGCTGCTCTGTCTTATTTCCGTTTCAAGCAAGTTCCTTGGCTCTATTTGGACTGCATTCGTTAAAACCGATATTGAAATGTACCTAAGTAAGTATTTTTATTACTAAAACTAATTCAAAATTTACAAACTAAACATTTCGCTGTTGGCTTTCTGTGTGAAAATAATATTTTATTAATTGCATTAAGCTTTTACAGAGTAGTTAAGAATGTGGTGTCACTTAAAGTGGTGCTTAAAAAAGCACTATGTATTTTACACTAAAGTCAATATATATATATAATTAAAGTATTTGTAATATTTTTGTTACAGTCCCTATAGCTGAGATTCTAAACGGAACAACAATCACGTCTTTACGTTCGATCATCTCAAAATTAGTGGACAAGCAGGAAACTGGTAAAAATAATATTTTCTACTTTTCTACTCCATTTATTTACTATACTTTGCAGGGCAAAGATAACCTTAACTTAAGAGTCTATTTCACATTTCTTGATTATTTTCTAATGATGTTTATGTCCTATTTCATATAAGAAAATTTATTTACATTGATAACAGATTCAATTTAGATTTTGACCAGATTCGTCTCGAGAATATGACAAGAAGCATAAAAAAAAATCTTGAGTGATTCTTAAATATCCGAATTGTCACTTAAGCTTCTAACACTATTTTAATTCTATATTCTGCTCTCCGATATTAAAAGTTCATCTTTAATCATATATCTTTCATTTCAGCGAAAGTGAATTCGTTGTTCTCATTAACGGAGACGTTGGCATCACTCGTCTTCCAGCCCTTCTACTCCTGGCTGTACATGAGAACGTTGCACGTTCTACCGGGAACTGTATTTCTTACAAGCGCCTCTTTCATTGTTCCTGCATCTTTTATACTTGGGTGAGTTTTAAGCGAAGTCAAATGTAAAAAAAATATAGAAAAAAGCAATGGAAAATGCTATGTATTATTAATAATTATATTCTTTTCTGTTTGCTATTCTTGAGTACTGCACTACAAAATAAAAGTCGCTTTCTTTTTTATCACAACGTCTTTTATTTTGTATATATATATAAATACTTCATTCTTTACTACAAATGGGGATTGTTTCCATTATCGTTGCGCTAGGGTTGAATTAAGTGAAAATATTTAAAATCTAAATACTCTTTATATATAATTAAAAACTTAATGATGCAAGCATTCAAAACAGATGGTATAGACATCCTCGCAAAAGCTTATGTCTGTGAAACAGAATACAGATAAACAGAAGGTTAAATGAATAACAAATTATCGGTCGATGTCACATTTAAATGCATTTTTACTAACAATGACAATTCTCGTGCTGTTGCAATCTTTATATATCAGCAGTATCAGATTTTGATAAAAAAATTGCTAAACTTTTATACACAAAGAAATACTTTGAATGTAACGTACTTATAACACAGATTCGATTGTAATTTTTCTTTTTTTTTTTTGGAAAAAATCGACCGACTTATAACAAACAAAAACAATACAAACTTTTATGGTATGCAATATATTAAATTTAAATACATTAATATATTTAAATAAAAAAAATATATATTTAAATAAATTGTATATAATTTTTATTATACATATTGATATATGATATAAGAACATCCAAAAATTTTCATAATTTTGAAACTAAATTATAACTAAATTCTTTTGAGAAATAAATAAACTCTTTTAACCATATATTACTATAAAATTTCATCTAAATCCGTTCAGTAGATTTTGCGTTAATCTAAACAAATATACTTGCACATTGAGGATAATGATTTATGTATGTATGTATGATATGTATTTACTATGCAAGGAATTTTAATAACTTTATAAATGTAATTATTGGATATAACTTCTTTTCCGTTACTGGGCGAATGAGTTACAAACGATGAACAGCCGATTGGAGAGTGTAGGGCAGCAATAAGAAAGGATTTATACCTAACATAACGAAAAAAAACTGATTTTACAAATTTAAACAGACGCATGTTCTTATAAAAATAATTGCTAGATCATACAAAATCTTTTTTTGATTTAAAAATGGTGATTTCAGATTGTTCTATGTGCAACACAGACGAGAATTGAAAATAGCTAGAAAGAAGGCATTAGAAGCAGAAGATAAGAAAGAAAATGAGGCAAATAATGTGGAGAAATTACAATTTCCTGAACCTCCAGTGGACTGTACAAATTTATAATTTTAAGAATTTTAAAGACTGATTGTATTATATTGTATAGGAAATATTTTGTAAGGACAATGGTTAATTATTAATTTTAAGGTATGATTGGATAATGTTATTGTTATTATAACATACGTTATTTTAATATATATAATATTTAATGTGCAATAAAAATATATTGTTTGTATAGAAAGATATTTAAAATGTCTCAATTTGATTAAAAAATATATAAAAAATTATAAATAATTCATATTTTTACAGAAGAACTATAGTTTCTAACATAAATTTGTATATAAATATTCTACTGAGAAGAATTTGTTACAATTCCCTAGTGTATATATATATATGCCAGATTCTAATAAAATCTCAGCACTCCCTTAAGTTAGTAGACATTGAGTATTACAAATACTTACTACTAGTTGCAAATGCTTTTTTTCCATATAAATTGCCTACATTTGTATGGGTATATATTTTTCCCTACTATTATATACTACCCTCATATTTCTAAAAATAAAAAATAATCTAATAATTTACTTACTAGTAGCTTTTAAAAGAAACGAATATTTTTAATAACTGTATTAACAGTAATATAATTGATCGACATTATATAATGTATATAAAAATACCTTAAGCATTTTGTTAGTTGACCTTGATATACTTTTTAAAAAATATTTTTAATATATTTTTTTTGTTTTCATTGGTGTGTTTGGTTTCATCGTCTACTTAACTAAAATTGTTCAATCTATTTGAATTTATGTTACGGCACCACAACCCTAATTTACATTACATTAATTAATGACCCAGAGCTGTACATTACATGTGTCCTGGTCTTCGATTTTTATATGTGAAAATAAAGGAAACAGGTGCCACCACCACCAGATCTACTGTCCCGTGGAGCTGTAAAAAAATCGAACTTCTAAGCCAACACAATCAAGAGATACAGCCGTTTAAGCCGCAAATTTTCGAAACTCGCAAGGGTTTAAAAACATACTGCGCCTATCGAAGTAACGTGAGCAGAAAATGCGAAAGGTAAAATAAAATTAATTGTGATTGATTTTTCACAGGAAAAGGTCATCCCAAACTTTTAATTGTAATTCATTTAATACCAAATGAGTACATACGCCCGCAAAGTTCGATTTCTAAATATTTATAAGTTGCATTTCCGTTGGCCTACAATGCAGAAAATGGTATGGAAACCTCTGTGGGCAAGTCCATCTGGCACTCGACCGATACTTTAAAACTTTTTTCACAAATCTATCTAATATAAGGCAGGTCGTCAATGTAGCTACAATTCCATGACCTTTTAGTCTAATAGTAGTTGCTTAGAAAATTCATCAAAAAAATTACACATTTTAAGCGACATTTATGAGGGCTAACTTAAATATCATATACATACATAAATACACATAGATGAGTACTCGTCAAAGGACCAAATTTTTCAAAAGGATTTTAAAAACACGTTAATATCAACGATCAATGCAACTGAAAAGTATAGTATAAGTATAGTACAGATTTTACAAACATTCTCAAATAATCACTATTGTCAAAACTCATATATTAGGTAATTATTATGTTGAGTAGCGCTGTCTAGCTACAGTCCGCGAGGCCTATGCTGAGCTTTGTATTTGCGTGAGTTCATATATAGTATAAGCTGACATCACTTTTTTGACCTAAACCGGTGTTTACTGATTTTTGACAACCGTCCTATACTTCTTGTACTCATTGATAACAGCGTCACAATGTTAGTAAACTTATTAACGTATAATAAAGCTCTATAGATTTTCATTAACAACGACCATTCATAATAAATATATTAACATTTTAAGCTTTGAAAGGCTCTCCTCTAAAGTTTTCACATCCAATCCATTATAGCCCAAGATCCCCAGATCTACCTCATTTAAGTAAAGCTGAAATTTTGAGAACTTAATGGTTCTCTAGAAATCTAGTGGAAATTATATTTACTTCTAAGTTTAAGTCAAATGCAGTGGACCGTCATAGAAATCTGTATAATTTTACATATACAATATTAAAACACACAATAAAAATACAATCTTAAGCTTTACACCTGCAAAGTATTTATACAATCTTCTACTTACCATGTACATGAAAAATTTTCCGAGTTTAATACAACAATCTTTTACAGTACATACGTACGTATAAATACGTTTCGTATTCCCGTGTAAATAAAAGCAAAACAATAAGAAAGATACAATTATCTATAGTCAATTCGATGTAGCAATATCTATTCACGGGGCATTATCAAATTTGATTTGTAATATGTTTAACAGTTAGTACAAAGTAAAATGTAACGACACATAGGAGATTAATTAACCTTATCAGATACGAGAAATAGGTGGGTTCAATGTTAAAACATACGATTTATGATAATAATATATGACTGGATTATTCGGCATTCATTACTAATTGTTCAATTTGTCAAAAATCATGTGCTTAGTATATTTTTTCTAGTAGTTAGAATATATCAAGAAGAATTGAATCCATTTGAATATGCCTTCTGAAGGGCATAATCGTGTCAACAATGAAAACGAAAATGAAGAATTCAGAGAAACTGATCCGTTACGTGAAAATGTGGAAGATCAAAGAGAAGAAAATAAAAGAACTTTCAAAGAGACATGCTGTTACGTAGCGAGAAATATTACCGTGGAACCGACGATGTTCTTTTTTATAATAGCAATAGTTTTAGGAACGTTGACATCACAGAATCTAAACCTAGAGAAAGCTTGCCGGGTAAATTTAAATTTCACAACCGAAATTTGTGACGCTCTTAAACTACAAACCCTAGAAGAAGGCAACGTATATGAAAGAGACGTACAGAAACTCGTCGCAAGGGCTATGGCATGGAAAACGTATATCACAGCAACACTGCCATGTATTTTGGCCCTATTCATAGGATCATGGGCTGACAGAACTGGCTATAGAAAAATATTTATTATACTATCTCTAGGAGGCCAAGTACTCAGCAGTATCAACGGTGTCCTAAACTTCTATTTCTTCTATCAGCTTCCTTTAGAAGTATTTGTCTTCAGTGACGCTATTATTGACGGACTAAGTGGTTCGTGGTGTGTTTGCTTCTTAACTTTGTTTTCATATATAAGTGCCATAACTACCGATGAGAATAGAACATTTAGAATGGGTCTCATCAATTTTAGTTTAACAGTAGGCTTTCCGGTGGGTATGGGAAGCAGTGGAATATTATTTAAAAGTATAGGCTTCTATGGGTGTTATGGGATAGTAGCGGGGTTGAATTTTATAAATTTAATGTACAATATTTTCATTCTTAAGGATCCTCCACGCACGCCAGAACAACAGTCAGTGAGTAACTAATATCACTTAAAAAGCGTAAACTTTTTTACTTAACTTTTTTAAGTATAATAGACCACATATATTAAAAATATATTTAGCATTCAAAATGTACAGATTAAATATTAAAAATACATTATTCTAAATTTATAAAAAAATATACTTTAAAAGCTTTAAAAGTTAGATGCTGGATATGAATTCAATTATTTTTCTAATAATGCTATCATTTGCTATAGTATTAATTTTATCAAATCAAGTAATTTATGTTAAAGGTTAATTAGAGGTCGTCGTTTCACAGCGGCATAAGGGTGTGACTGTAACGCGACGGTTGTGGGTTCGATCCCCACTCGAGGAAGTAAAATATTTATTTACGTTTATATTTCCATTTCTTCGCTGTGGTGTCGAGGCAAAGGGTAGCATTGATTTCTGCCACTCAACATGCAATGCCTCTAGAATTCAACAGAAAGTGGGGAACGGAGTGTCTTAACACTAGTTTCCCTCTGCCTAACCTGCTGTGAGCGGGTAGGCTGATTTGATTTAATTTAATTTTTTTTAAGTAATTTATATTTATTGAATCCACATATCGATCACTCATTGATATGATGACGTGATCTATTTAATTAATTTTCGATATTTTAATATACAGAGATATTTAGTATAAAAGTTATTATAATGTTGTAATGTTTGCAATTAACACTAGATTAGATGTTTACTAGATTATCTTTGCTAAGTTTAAAATGTAAAAACAAGAGACCTTCGTGGCACAGGGTCACAAGAGTGCGACTGTAAACGCAATATATAGGTTCAATCCCACTCGGGGATAAAATGTTTAATATTTTTAATTCCTTGCTCCGATAACGAGGCAAAGCGCGGCGTTTAGCTCCGCTACTCAACACGCAATGCATCAAGAATTCAGTAGGGTAGGTTTCCCTTTTTGTTTTCGCAAAATTTGGTAACACATTTACACTTGTGAAATTCAACATACTAACTCAAGCCCAAGTAGATCATCATATTAGAGTATACGTCTTTTTTTTTTAGATAAATTAATAATACATATTTAAAATATTAGACAATATACATAGAATAATATTTTATAAACAAAAATACATTCAATTTTAGCATATTGGTAAAGGCGCATTCCACTACCTAAGATTGTTTTTCGATCTTACTAATATCAAAGAAACTATACAAGTAGTATTCAAGAAGGGCGCGAACAACAGACGGATTCGTATCTGCACCTTTCTACTTGTTGTAAGCATTTTGTTCGGACCAATGCATGGTAAGTGATTTTTTTTTTTGTTGTGTTATATTTTTTTCAGATGCTGTAAGAAATCTGTACATAATGTCATTTTACAACAGCTTCACTTATTTGGTCGACTGACTACATACAAAACACAATTTACAAAGTAAAACAGAATTTACAAAATCATTCGTAATCTCGTGTAATTTTGTTTCATCCGGAAAAACACCTCAACTATACTCACAAATAAAATTATTATTTTTAATTAAATTCACTTTAAATGTTATTTCTAATTTTATTCGTTAAAAGATCTAAATTAATTAATTTTGAATTTATTTTCAGTATTATTTACAGTATAATTTATTTACAGTAAATTAATTATTATCGACGCCGAAATGCACGATGACGTCACATTCGATATAAGAACCATATTCAAAAATGGAACTATTTCAAATTAAATTTACATTAAAAGTTACCAATTCCACTCGTTAAAAGATCGGAATTAATCAATCAATCGATCAAGAATATATTCTCAATATTTCTTAGCCAATTATTATCGACGCCGACATATATATCTCTCATTATATGATGATGGTTGATTTAACTTAAAATTTCAGGTGAACTATCAATAATGTATATATCTACACGGTACAGATTCAACTGGGACGCATTGAAATTCAGTATATTTCAAGCGTATAACTTCGTGACACACACATTTGGTAAGTTCTTTTATACTGTTGAATAAATTAACTTTTTGCAAATCGATGATCAAATTTGATTAATATATATATTTTTTTTAATGAAAAGAGATACATAACATTTCTATATTTTAAAAGTTCCGTTCCGTTTTTCCGTTAAAAACAGAACCCTTATAGAATCACTACGTTGACCGTCTGTCAAGTCCATTTATCGCGAATGTATCAAGCTGAAATTAATATTATATATTCAGGTATATGGTCTCTTGAACCACGAGAACAACACTCAATCTTCAAAGTCAAGGCATTTATTCATTGATTCTACTTCGTTCTGTATGAAATTCTCTGCGCAATCAAAACTTATATATAGTACTTTCCGTGGACCTACAGTTATGAGAACTTACAATATAATTAAAGAAAAAAAATATTACAAATTTATATCTGTAGTTAATTTCGTACAAAAGGAGTATATATGCTAGCAAACTAATGTTTGTCAACTTTTATAAGTATACTATATATTGACCTACAATCCTAATATTAACACTGATGTACAGTATATACTAAATATTAGTATATTGCCTTAGAATAAGAACCTGTGTCTCTTGTATTAATATTTTAATTATTATAATTATATATGTATTCTATGTAAAATTTATAATGTAATAATTTTATAGTATTTATAATATATATATATTTATAATTTATAGTATACTTTTCACTTCATTATCGCCATAAATTATTACTTAACGATTTTCAGGAACTATCTTCTCCATTGTCGTGTTTAGTAAATATTTAAAATGGCATGACTCTGTTTTGGGAATAATATCAACTGTAAGCAAGATTATGGCTTCTTTCGTATACTGTTTTGCACCAAACGAAAGAATATTTTACATAGGTATGTATGATATGAACTGTCTTTCGAACCGGTGGTAAATTTTTTTATATGTCCGTAACACGATTCAAAAGTGAAAATAAAGAATATTTTGAATTTAAATTTGCATTTAGCATGTATATATTTTTGAATATCTATCATAATAATGCTCAAAGCACATATATATTTTTGTATGAGGGAGAACACTCCCTGACGTAACAACGTCACTCCGTTTCCCAAGCACTGCGCAAATTTTCGAGATATCGAGCTCAACACTGCGTCATCTTAAGCTGCAATCTTAAGTGTGTAAAGCTTATATACTTCATAATATAAGCTCTGTATCCTGTTATGTGGGTAAAAGTTTAAAATTTGCTTACATCTACACAACCTTCCGATTTTAACTTTATATTTTATTTTAGCTTTGCATTAGCGTGAAGTTAAAGGATAAAGTTCAATTTTCAAAATATCACCTATTAATAGACACACTGAGAATGCTTGTGTATTTGTTTTTCCTACGACTCGTCGACGTTACTCAAGCTATCTTGTTGACAGAAGACACGTAAATGAATGGAAAATATTATTTATATTTAATTAATGTTACACGTACATGTATGTCTGTATGTGCAACTATAAGGCGTTACATGCTATAAATAATATTATGATAGGCATTAAAAAATACTTCCTGTTTGAGTTTTAATTCAAATACGTGAAGTTCCTTGTTCTACTATTGTTGTATTATGATAATGGCTATGTACTGTAATAATGAGTATTTTCAAACATTTTGATATTTAATCTATTTTACAGTTTTATAGTGAGACATATCGTTTAAATTTAAATATATGCCAGTCGTGGTTCAGGTGCACAAACGTGGGACTGTAATCGCGATCAGTTGTGGATTCGATCCCCATTCGAGGAAATTAAATATTTAATATTTTCATTTCTTCACTTTGGTGTCGAGGCAAAGCGTGGCGTTAAGTATCGCCACTCAACACCCAATGCCTCCAGTATTCGGTAGAAAATGGGGAACAAGGTGTTTTAACTCCAGGTTCCCTCTACCTACCCAGCTGTGTGCGGGATACAAAGCGAAGCTGATTTAAAATGTAAATATAATATTACGTTGCATTACCAGATCTGAGAAAGAAAAGTAATTTATTCTTCGAATGGGGATAAAACCCACGGCCATGACATTTCACAGTCAAATACTGTCCAAATGCTCTGTGATGGCTGTATCGTTATTCAGTTATTATAAAATTACAAGTACATTCAAACTTTATGCTGAAAGAGATTCTTTTTATTTTATTATAACTTTTTATTCCATATTCGCTTAACATATTATATTATACTAAGTTATTATTCCATTTTGTTACAGCACCTTTAGTTGACATTTTGAATGGGACATCGTTACTGGCTTTGAGGTCTACCGTATCAAAATTGGTGGCAGCGAATGAATTTGGTAACATTTGCATATTTTTTTGGTAGAACAGAACCTAAGGCTTACGTCATTTATTTTTTCAGCTTCACACAGTATCCTCGAACATAGCAGGAAGGCTGCATTAAGACATGCAGTTGCCTTCCCCCTCCCCCCTACCGGCGTAAGTTAGTAAATAAAAATTCATTCCCTCGAGTGGGAGTTGAACTGGACTGCACCACGACGGCCTCAAGTTCTAAGGAAGACCTATATAATATATAGATAAGATAGATAAACCTATACGCTTTTTTTATAACGGCTCGTCGTGACGCAGGGGCATAAACGTGTGACTGTAAGCGCTTCAGGTTGTGGGTTCGATTCTTCGAGCAAATGAACTATTTAATATTTTCATCATATACCTAAGTACATATAACGTTGATGCAATTTAAGAGAAAATTGCCCAGTCAGGGTAAATAGACGTTACCTTCTAATATTAATAACATTGGTGTGTAAAACAAGAAATTAGGTCAGGTCACATAAGTTATCCATGCACGTTACATCTCATGAATATTGTTATGCGTCACCAAATATTTGCTATTCTAATTTCTATGGAGCAGCACATAAATTATTTCTTTTACTCTTTAATTTGCGTTTCACTTGTTTTATGGGCATCTTTCCCATAATGCACGGGAGGCAGAGAAAACATAGACTTAAAACACTCTGTAGTCCAATTTTTGATCATAATAGTAATATTTTATTTCGTTACATTTACTTTTTGTTCGTCTCGCGCTGTATTCAGGATATATCTCGAATATCGGTGGTGGTGAACATCGGTGCCGCGCTTTGTATCGTCACTAGAAATAAAAATAACTCTTTCACTCGAGTAGAAATTGACCCACAACTTCGCGCTTGCAATGAAGACAATATGCCGCACCGCAGCCTCTTTTACTTTTTAATTAATTAATAGGTACATTGAGGCTAGTCGTGACTCAGAGGCATACGTGTGTGACTGTAAACGACAGGTAGTGGGTTCGATTCACATTCAAGGTAATTAAATTTTTAGTATTTTCATTTCATCGTTCTTGAGTTGAGTTAAAGCTCGGCATTGAGTTCCGCCACATGACTTACAGTGTCTCCAGAATCTATATTGCGCAAAAAGATTATTTTTATGCGTACATGTATTTGTTAAAATATTTTATGAATATTTGATATCAACTTAAATACAACACCAGCAAAGTAGCATATTACGACAGTGCCTACTGATCTAATGGTAATATAATATAAAGTAGTAAAGATAGTCTCTACAAATGTAAGGCGAGTCTTAGCCAAAGTAAACCGCGAGAGTGTCGTTTTATTACGGAAAAAGTATTACATACTTATCTTGTATACTGATTGTAATTGTATTTTTCTTTTACTTTTTTATAATACGTTATATTTCGGGGAATAAACGTTATTTTTTTATAATACACTGTATTTTAGGGAATTAAGCAATAAAAATGAGGTTATCATTGTGCAGTAGTAAAGTGTATTGAGCAAACACCACAGTTGTGGGTTGTGGTTGAACCTCTTCTTACACTTGACTGATTCACATTTAGATTTACGATAATTTAAGAAGAGCTGTTTCTGTTAACGTTACGTCAATGTCTCCAGAATTCTGCGCAAAGTGGGGAGTGGAAGTGTCTTATTAATAAAAACGGAGCATGTAAACACTATGTGTCCCTCTACCTATACCTCTACCCATACCAGGGTTGCTATGTGCAGGATACCTAATGAAGCCAATAAATCAAAATAATTAAAAACAAAAAATATTTTTTTTTTATTTTTATTTATTGGCTTCATTACGTATCCCGGGGAAAACGATAAACGTGGGGAACGGAGTGTCTTAAAACGAGGTTCCCTCTGCTATCCTGCTGTGTGCGGAATACAGCGAGAAGCTGATTTTATTTAGTAAATAGAATGTTATATAATAATACTATTGTCATACTTTTATTTCTTCGCACTAGTAATAAGTCAGAGTGCGGCGTTGAGTTGCGACATTCCACATACAGTATCTTGAGTGGTGGAAAGTGGGAACGGAGTGTCTTAACACAAGGTTGAATCTGCCTGCCCTGCAGTATGGGAGATACAGCGTGAAGCTGAAGAAAAAAATATATGCCAAAAATTAATAAAAAGGAGAATGAGACAAACTTTTGAAGTAATTTCTTTATTTTACAGGAAAAGTGAATTCAATATTTGCGTTAACTGAAAATCTAATGCCTTTGGTGTACGTTCCTCTGTACACAAAGATGTATGTGGCCACTATGGACGTATTGCCCGGCGCCGTGTTCCTGCTAGGATCAGCTATGACGCTACCCGCTGTCGTTGTTTTCATGTAAGCAAACACTAACTATAGATATCCTGCGCATGGAAAAATACTGTGCACCAAATATAAATAGTACAAGTGCAAGTCACGAAATATTTATAACTATTATTCTATTTTATTATTCATATTATTTACTTGATATAAGATAATTTAATTGTCTGTTTCAATATCAACATATACCTTAACTCGTGTATACCTCATTTTCAACAGATTGCTGTTTTGGGAACACCGAAGGAATCAGGCGAGATTGAAGAAGGAAAAGAGTATTGAATTATCAGAACAGTGATTTATAACACAATTTTACGACACCAAAGTATACAAGCAGTCCCGCTCATGTGGAACAAATGATATCAAACGAAACATGAAAGAGTAGACGAGTTTAAGCATATTTCACGGCTTGCTACTCCATGAATCACTAGAATAATCTTTTATAAAAATAAGCTAGCCAATGTTAATCTTTGAAATAAATGTTTAAATATGAAATATGTTTTACTTACAATATGTATCCTATACTATTTTTAATAGAAATAATCTTGAATTAAAGTATCCTTATCAATGAGTCTGACGACTTTACAAATATTGACCTCACTTGTTGTATAAATAATCATAGTATAAATATATGTAATTCAGTTAATTCTATTATTTATTAGAGATTGAGGCTTCTAGATTGTGTAAAATCTGTGCAATGTGAACAGTGCGTGAGTTTTCCTGAGTTAAGACTAACGCGAAATTCGGTTTTATGAAAATGACTGAATCTGAAAATACTAAATCAGCCGATCAAGTTGAAGCGGAAAAAATGATCAAAGATGAACCAAATGAAACAGCTCCGCTGAAACCCGATGACAGCAGCATAAATAATAAAAGCACAAAAAAGAAACTTACTTTTTCAGAAAAAGTGAAGTTAATCAAAAATAATATAACAGTAGAACCTATTATGGCGTGTTACACAATGCCAAGTATCTTAGCGTCGCTGGCCACTCAAAATTTAAACCTGGAAAAAGTTTGCTTGGTAAATCTTAAGTTCGGTAAGGAAGTCTGTGACGCTCTAAAGTCAAGGCAAACGACAAATTACACAGAGTATGAAGAACAAGTGCAAACTTACACAGCAGAAATTCAAGCATGGAAGAATGTGGTTCAAACGGCTATTCCTGTTATGATAATATTATTTGTTGGGGCGTGGAGTGATAAAACTGGGAATAGAAAGATTTGCATATTATTGCCAATAGTTGGGGAATTCCTTACTTGTATAGGTTTCATTCTAAATACGTACTTTTTTTACGAGCTTCCAGCCGAAGTTGCAGCTTTAACCGAAAGTATATTTCCAGCCATTACAGGTGGTTGGTTTACTAACTTTATAGGTGTTTTCAGTTACATAGGTGATATAACAACTGTTGAAGATAGAACTTTTAGAGTGGGTTTAGTTAATCTCTTCATGTCACTCGGCTACCCGACAGGCAGTGCCCTTAGTGGAGTCCTACTTAGTTGGATAGGTTATTACGGAATATTTTCTCTATCAGCTAGTCTTTACTTATTTAGTCTTATATATGGTTACTTCTATTTAGAAGATCCTAAAAAGAAAATCGTTAAAAGAGTAAGTATGATACGTACATCTCTTTAAATTTATATTATTTTCGAAAATATTGAATTAGAGACCAATTGTAGCGCAGGGGAACAAGTTTGTGATGTGGGTTTGATTCCCACTGGAGGAAATGAAATAATCATTTTCTTGCTATGGTAACGAGGCAATTGGGAGAAGTGGGGTATGAAAATATTAACGAGAACGACATATCTTACCCAACCTGGTTTCCAAGTTCCGTCTGCCTACCCTGCTATGTGCGGAATACATAATAAAGCTAAATATCATGTTTTTTTATATTTTAAATCAACATATTTACGACTTTATTTATATATTTACTTTTATTAGTTATAAAATAATATTTGCAGAAACATAGCGGATGTTTTGGCTTTATAAGGGAATTCTTTGATGTCGCTCTCGTCATGGAAACCTTTAAGGTGGCCTTCAAGAAGGGCCCGGGCAACAGAAGGCTGCGAGTCTGCCTTTTACTTACATGTGTATGTGTTGTATTCGGTCCCTTACAAGGTAAATATTGATAAATAAATAATGATAATAATATATTTCAGCTAATATAAATTTCGTATAAAAATAATTTGGGCTTTTTCAGGAGAATTTACAATTATGTATTTATTTACGAGATTCAGATTTAACTGGGACGAAGTTATGTTCAGCATATGGTCGACGTACAGTATTGTCACGAATTTAATAGGTAAGCAAG
>JBAIZZ010000220.1:1709038-1822703 GCA_037355905.1 Heliconius aoede
TTTTGTTTAAAGTAATTATAAATAGAATTAAATTATTTTAATAATTTTCTACTTGTTTTATAACAAGAGTAAATATTATATTACAAAAGCTGCATTCTGTCTAGTTGTTTCTAGTGAGCCTACAAATAGATTAGATGTTTCTAGTGAGCCTACAAATAGATTTGTAGGCTCACTAGAAACATCAATTGCATTCTGGGTGGCGCAACTTAACGCCGCGCTTTGTCTGGTTACTAGAACGATGAAAACGTTTTGGGCAGACTCGACCGTATTTAATACCACCCCCGGCATCTTAAACCGGCGTGAAGTAGTGGCCCTTGCCACTGCGTTTCGCATTAGGTAATGCCGGGCCCCGGTGCCCTTCATCTCCACCTTAAAGGCTGGCAACGCACCTGTGGCTCCTCTGGTGTTGCATGGGGTCGTGGGCGGCGGTGATCACTTACCATCAGGTGACCCGAACGCTCGTTTGCCTTGTCCTCTCCCATAAAAAAAAAAAATAAAAAAGAAAATAATTCTTTCCTACGAATACTAATCGAAATAACTAGAAAAAAGTCTAAGAAAGAAAAAAAAATTTACGTGATAAAACCAACATTGCCACCTAAACATAAAATCAAAGACGCTAAGTAAAAATGATTATTTAAAAATTATATAAAAAAATCGAAACATACCAATAAAGTAAATATGCTTTATTTCATGCAAAATAAAAAAATTATAAATAAAATACCAGCAATTATAATTTCAAAGTGGTTGACTAAAGTAAGATAAGGAAGCAAGGCTATTAAAAACATAAAAAAAAATAACAAATTAACGGCGGACAGGCGCTAGAGCGTATTTCCGTGGCTTATAAAGCACCTCCGGTCTTGCTACTTCTTCATCCGCTTACCTGTTTATAGCGTTTTTCAAACGAGAATTTCCTTTAGTTATGCTCCACCAAGTTATGCGATTACGCTAGTTTTAAATTCTTTGCAGATTTTTAGTATTAAGTATTACGTGATGTATTAGTATTTAATAATAACTTTGATTTTCGCGAGTATTACATATTATTTTCACTAAAATTAGAAATCGGCGCTTCAAGTATTACGTGTATAACATTTCGGAAATGTATATTTATTTACAGCATACTTATCAAACACAACCCCAAATACTATTTTCGTATATTTGTCAACCAAATTTCTCAGAAACTAAATGTTGACCATATTTTTTCCAGTCCAAGTTTTATCAAAATACGAGAAGTAATGTCTTGAAAATTGGAAGGAGGGTGGCGAACAGAGTGTTTTAACATCTGCGCTTACCCTGCTGTGCAGGAACAAACGTGGAACTGCGTTATTTAATCTTTGGTAGAGTCGTCAAAAACACGAGCAATATATTTTATACAATGTTCAAAGCGACGAGTACATGCTTGAGTCGCTTCATATTCAGTAATTTTAGCAGAACGCTTTTAAACTTACAGTTTTATGAAGCCCCAGAGCTGTTTACAGTCTCTGACTAACCCATGAAATACTTTATAGTAATATCTATTCTTCGGGAAATGAAGTCGCTATTTTCATGTTTTGAGTAATGGAATTGCTAAGATTATTTTTTTTTCAAAAATAGTTTGTATTAATTTAATAAGGTACAAGGCACGGTATAATATTAAATATATTTTAAAAAATCATTATCGACAGAAGACCAGAAAAATATGCTTGTTTTATAGGAGTCCCCCTAAATATATCGCTGTGTTTTTATACTAAATTGTTTGTTGTTATAGCGGCAACAGAAATTCATCATCTGTAAAAATTTCAACTGTCTTCATTAGGTACAGCCAAGTGATAGGCAGACAAGCAGACGGACGGGCTGCGGAGTCTTAGTAATAGGAGTTTGTTTTACCCTTTTGGTATGGAACCCTAATAATATCTGCTTTCACGTTGTATCCGTAGCGGGGTAGCCAGAGGGAACGGAGCGCTAAACGCTACGGTAATAATAAAGTCATAAAGTAGGTACAACGAATATCAGTCGCAGCAATTAATGTACTAAAATTATATGCAAGAGAAATTTCTTTACTTGTGAAGATTACCTCTACCTATCTATTTTTTCGCTAACTCTGCATTTCCCACAAAATGCAGAGGATAGGCGTATCCATACAGAACACAGAACCCCCAGATTCAGTTTTGCAAATATTTTGCTCACTATTTTTACATGAACTTTGAATCTATTTATAATTTTAGACTTGTGTTGTGTACTGTTACTACACAAAAAGCGGCAGAGTTTTGCCACTCAACACTCAATGTCTTGAAAATTGTGGAACGGAATGTCTTAACACTAGGTTCCCTCTGCCTAAGCGGCTATATGCGAATATTGGAATACACTTAACCTGCTATATATATATAAAAAAAATATATTATTTGTCAACAGTTGAAAACACAGCTTGACAGAATGTGCTTAAATTGTCAGAGCTTTCTGTCGTCACTAGACGTATCGTTGTTTACACGATTTGCATTCGATTTATACGCCCGGCTGTATGTGCACAGTGAAATTTTGATTTTTTACGCCACTTTTTGTGTGTTTCTGTTTTTTTATTAATGCCTTTTATTAATGCTATGCCATTTTATCCGGTGAGAAAGAATAAGAGCTATTTGAAATTACACGGCGCTTTTGATTTAATTTTCATAAAAGAAAAAGTTCATAAAATTTATCCGGCATATCAGGGAAAAAAGAGAAAACCTAGTGTCTAGAACTCTATTTTCCACTTGTCCATAAATTAAACTTTTCCTACTAACCTTATAACGACAGTCTAAGCGTAAAATTAACGCTACGGAATATTTTCCATCTTCAAATACAACAAACAAAACACGCGTGCAACTGAATTTTGGTTATGGAGAACGTTCGGAACAGCTGACGTTAACAAAAGCTTGACCTCGTATCGTATATTGAATTTTCGAATAAATAGAAGTACATGACGATCGCTTCATTCTTTACACTTTGCTATACCAAAATACAAACTCTATATCTACAAATTTTTTTTTCAAGTTTTTATTGGACGCAGAAAATTATGCAATCCATTACGTTATGTGACTTTTTTAACTTCACGCCGTCTCCCGCAAATACTTCCGTTGACCATTTTCCGCCAAGTTCTCGATGCATTTGTCTTTACCAGAGCAAGAATATGAAAATGTTAATATTTCAGTAATGGGAATCGAACGTACAACTGTGGCCTTTGCAGGGCACGCTTGTGCTTTTGCCCTATGACATCACATTTTTTAAATATGTTTATTATAATACATTTTTATATTCTTATATTATATTTACTAATATAGCGAAGCCTCCTTGCCTTCGTCCACCAATTTTCGCCCGCTTCCATCGCTGTACCTTATGATATTATATATCATTTTCTAAAGACAACGTGTTTTTATTTTTAACACTACCGACATTGCATTCTCCTCCATGATATGTTCGTTATCGTCATTCGATACTACCATATAAATGACACAAAATTTTTTTGTATATTTCATAGAAAAATTATTTAACAAAAAAATATTTCGTTGTTCTAATTTATAAAGTATAAATAACTGTATTATTAATAAATGACAAAAATAACAACAACAATTTAATAACTATAACTCGTTTTATTGCAAAGAATCACATTAGAAGTCAACCAAAAGTATTCCATAGATCTAACTAACTTACTAGTTAATATTTATTTATATACAAGGTTTTTTTATACATCAAAAATTTTATAAATTGCACGCTGTATGTATAATAGTTTTCTTAGGTTATGTTTACGTATTATTTTTGTTCATTTTAATCACTTAGCTATTTTTTCTAACATTAAGAACTTCCGTTAAGCACTTTTACTTATTTTGTTTATTAATTTCAATTACTCAGATATTTTTTCTAATATTAAGACTTTTCTCTACTCATTATTCTTTGTAGGCTTCTTTTGATTATTTTGTACTTATTAGTACTATATTTTATACTTATTCTATTGAAAACTGAAAATAATATCATCAATATTTGTAATAAATATTCATATATTTAAAGAGGGCGAAGCCATGCGGGTCTGCTATTAAATATATAAAACTAAGCAGGTCCTAGCGTGTCTATAGCGGTCGGTATGGACGGGATACTAAGGCGTTTCTCTCTGGCATCTTTCTTATGTTGCTTGTAGAACCACCTGTGACATAATAATAAAAACGATTAGTTCCTTATAATTTAAATTAATCGCTCACAGAGTACCGTAAACACAATTGTGGGTTCGATTCCCACTAAAGGCATTATTATAATGTCTTGAAAATTAGGTGAAAAATGAAAAGGATTGTCTGGGTTAAACCAAACACGTATTAAACAATACTTGCCCCATCTACACTTATTGCGTAGTACAGCGTGAAGCTTCTTATAAATTTCCCCCGAATTCTGGAGACATCGCGTGTTGAGTATCAGAACTCCACGTTGCGCCTTGCCTAGATAGAGATGCAGTAGATAGAGATTCTTTTTTTTTCTCTCTACGCTTTCGTAGTTAGGGCAATATTAGGGTATTCTTTCTTAATATTTCTATCCAACTTTCTAGAGATCGCATATTGCGTGGGAGAACTCAAAGCTTCGCTTTATCTAACAACAGCTACAACTATATCTAAATAAATTCCCCCTAATTAGCGCACGCAGGGCATTCCCCTGCGATCGCCAACACTTCACGAGCGTCCATCAATACTTATACTTTTTTATAGGGGCGAGCTATTCTCGCCCCTCCCTGTCCGGTGACGCTGTCAAGACCAGTCCAGGTCAACAGCAATGAAGTCTTTTCGAAAAAAAAATACTAAATAAAAAATAATTATATTTTACTTACAAAAATATCCCAAACGCCGGTATAGTGGCCGCTACACTTAAAAGGAAGACGACGCCAGGCAATACGTTTAGCGTTAAGATGTACACTCGAGAGTAAAGGGGCGCGAAGACAAGCGGCATCATTGTCTCAGCTACGCCGAACAGTGAGAATACTTTTCCTGTGCAGATTAAAATTTTTTTAGCTTCACGCTATATCCCGCACATAGCAAACTAAGGGACACCAGGGAATCTTAATACAGTCCGATTCCATTAAAACACTGTGTGACATTTCCACTTCTGTTCTCTTCCTTTCCGCCGAATTCTGGAGACAGCGTGTTGATTGGCGGAGCTCAACGCCGCAGTTTGCCTCGTAACCAGAACTAGAATATTCAAATATTTCATTTCCTCAAGTGGGAATCGAACCTGTTGTGCTTACTGTCGCACGCTTGTGCCCTTGCGCTATGAAAGGTCCCAATTTTTTTGCAAGCATTTAACTCCGTACAACTTCTTCTTTTTGGATAGGGTTAAGACACTTTAAATCCTACTTTTTGACCATTATACTATTCATACTTTTCGACATTTAAGATATATAGTGACGAGTGATGGAACTAAACGCCGCGCTTTATCTTACCAGACTAACTCAACGTCGCACTTTGTCATGTTACCACAGTGAGAAAATGAAAATAACTCATTCCCCCGTGTCGAAATCTAACCCACTACCACTGGGTTAATTGTTAGACATGAAGTAGCGCCACCGGCATTTGTATATATTTGTATGTAAACAATACATACAATACTTAAAAATGTTCATATGCATTAAATTTCATTTACTATCACAAAGTGATATTGAAGAAGTACCTCGTCACCAACGGGCCATTTTCATCCATCTGACACTCACATGTCAATCATCTCTTACCCTTATTTACCACTTTATGCACACTTATCACCTACCATTTCTAGAATGAAAATAATGAGAATTTAAAATCCTGTACTAACTATGGTGAAACTTTTGTCTTTCTAAGATAAATATTTTAGAATTTTGGTCTAAAATTTCTAAAATTGGGGTAAAGTGAGTTTTTTATCTGTGTAATTGTTAGTAAAAAAATTAAACAATGATAAATTAAATCATCTTCACGCTGTAATCTGCACACAGCAGTAAGCGATGTCTCCAGACTCGTGCATAAAGGATTCAAAGTACCTGAACTTTCCGACTTAATGGCTGGATCAGGACCCATAAGGATAGTGTTCGAGTCCAGGCTGTCATACAGTCATACTCGGCTTTGGACACATTTAGTTTAAGACCACCCTTCTCAAGCGTTCCCTTCTAAAGGTTCACTGACGAGGCATAAAGTCAAAAGCCTTCTGCACATCAAAAAAAGCCACACACAGAGCTCTCTTTTTTTCCCTGTATGCCTCCATCAAAGTTTTGGGGTTGGAAACGACGTCCAAAGTGTCCGATCCCAGCTGAGATCAATATTGAGATTCAAAAATAGTACACTCTTGGCGGAGTCTGAGATCGAAGAATGTGAAGAATAATTAACGAAAAGCGGCGTCATGTCTATCCCACTTGGGATGTTTAAAATTTGATCTTAAAAATCGGTAGTTCTGGCAACGCCGTATGAATGTACTGTAACTATGTATGTATGTACGTACGCATCAATGAGGCGTGATTCGTTATATCATATCACATAAATTAATTATGTTCTGCATATAATTTTTGCATTAACAGCCTACAAATGTAAATTAAATGTAAATATTT
Source organism: Heliconius aoede (assembly GCA_037355905.1). Taxonomy (NCBI): domain Eukaryota; kingdom Metazoa; phylum Arthropoda; class Insecta; order Lepidoptera; family Nymphalidae; genus Heliconius; species Heliconius aoede. The sequence continues at coordinate 1,715,592 of JBAIZZ010000220.1, forward strand.
ATTTCATTATAATTTACCAACACATTTAAAAGATTTTCATCGAAAATATAAAAATATACATATCATATCTATACTAGTGAAATGATTCTAATTTTAAAAATGTTATGTAGCAATATGTAATTTTTCCGAATTTTGTTTACTGTTGATATTTAATAAAAGATCAAAAAATAATCTAAGTAAAGAAATTTGTTTTGACAAGCTCATGTTTACTCAAAGTTATTAATCAAATATCAGAAAATGTACAAGGAAATGGAGAAAAAATATAAAATATTTTTGTTTCTTCAGTTAAACGTTGGTTTCACTATTTATGAAAATATTAAAATTTTTCTGAAGTTTCACATATAATATAATAATCATTCTTCATAAATTTAATAACAGGTAGAAATTGGCAAAAGGACATATTTAAATTTCGAAAGAAATAATATTGAGTGTAGAGACTCAGACCCAGATTTTCATTAAATAAGATAGCAGTATGTGGATATATTATAAGATCTAAACCTAAAGTAATTTTACTTACCCAATTCTTGATGAGAAACTAATTTTGAGGCGATTGAACGAAGAGCGATGGTCGTTGTACCGTTTAATATTTCTAATAGAGGAACTGAAAATAATAAATAATATAATATAATAAATAATAGTCTATCAGACTTTTATACTGTATATATATAATATATATATAAAAGTACTTGTGCTAGTAAAAAAAACTTTATTTTCTTTTTGTAGTAATAACTTACAACGTTATTCAATAAAAAAAACGAATAAAAATATGAATACCGTACAAAAACATACCCATGTATACTTCAACATTATTTCTAGCGAATGCGAGTACTAGAGAGCCGGCTATTTTACTAGTAGCTGAAATCATTCCCAACACTGCATCGTCTACTCCCATTTTCTTACTAAACACACTTATGCAGAACATTGTTCCTGAAAATAATATAAAAATTACTTTAACTCACGATTATACATTTAAAAAATTGGTCAAATTGATTTACATGCATCTCGGTTGTGTGTAAAACGACTTAATTTAAGTTCTAAGAACTTTAGTAATTAATGCTTTACCTAGATCATGTAAAGTAAAATGTGAAACATTTATAAAAGGAAGTTCCAAACAAAAAAACAATACATAAACTCACCCAAAGAATGTGTGATGAGATTATACGTAGAATAAATGCTGTACTTTACTTCGTCCCAATTAAAACGATACCGCGCAAAAATATACATTATACTCAGCTCACCTGAAACGTTAAAAAGTCCATTAAAAATCGCCCATCCGTCAAAATGAAATCTGTAAACGGCACGGACAAATAGATACTCTAGAAATGACATCGGCACATAATATATAATTATAATCATTTTGGTTTTAAAGAAGGAACAAGATTTTAGAACGAGGTCAGGAAGGACGCAAGTCGTAGCAAAATAGCACAAGTATGCGACTGTAACGGCGACAAGTCCTCTATGCCGTGCTTGGTCTTTTAATCAAAGCGAAGAAATTAAAATATTAAATAAAATAATTTACTTCCTCGAGTAGGAATCGAAGCCAGAACCATCGCGTTAAGAGTCATTCCAAATCCCTAAAATATATATGAAACACATACGCATAAGCCACTTTCGTACAAATCCTTATCCCGACACAGAAGTGCTTTTTCAACTCGTATACCTACATTTAGTCCACTGCAGTGCAACTAAAATGTATGGACAAATAAATCTCTCGGAACAAGTGTAAATATAAAATTGCTAAATTATTTTATCGTGGCCCGAATGAATCCCATTATATAATACAATATTCATATACACGATATGGACATCGACAGTTGCATATTTAGTTTTGTTTTTTCACCATGTTCGATATAGATTTAATTAAATATATATTTTTATATAAAGTAGAAAAAAAATGAGATTACATTCAAAATAACAACAAATATACATATTTCTTTAGAAATCGCACCATAAATAATATTGACAAAAATGACAAATTAAGAAAGGTAAAAACACTTTCAAGCACATAATATTTTGATTACGTTTCTTGTTGCTCCTAATTGGTCGAATCTCGACCAAATGTAAGCTACGAGTACTTTATGGTATGGCTTCAATGTGTATCCTGCACATATCAGAGTAGGAAAAGGAGATCTATTAAAATATTAGATATTTCAATATTTAATCATTTCATTTAAGAGTGTCGGCCACATAAATCTAATAATGTTCATATTTTTATGTACCTATTGTGTTTTCTAATGGTAAAGGAAGTAAATTATTATTATTTTAGATTTAGAAAAACCCGCTACTGATAAATGTTTACAGCTTTCGAGAAATGTTGTTATCTTATTAGATTATCCAAGTTTTTTGAGCGGCTTCAAGTTCATGAAAATGACTCGTTTTATTTGTCTTGACAAGCACTCAGGTATTAATGATGGTATCGAGCACCTAAAGATAGAATTCACCGGAAAACAACCTTACAATAATGATGCATTAATAGAAATGGGAAATAAAATAAAAAAGAAATGTGAAGATTACGAAAAAAATAATGAACTCATTTTATTACAAATAAACTTTTAAATAAGCCTATTTACAAAAGAGGTTTTTAAAATAGTATATGCTAACCAACTTGGGCGGCTTTGCTCGCTTGAACTATGCGAATATTTATTAAATATAATCATTTTTAATGTGTAGAGGGTGAATTATAAGACCCGTGAAACACGTGTACAATATATATAATATACTCTTGTAAGTTGTTCTTTATAGTTATGGAAATTTCCATGTTATTTTTAGATTCGAATTATATCTCTTTTAAATTAATTTACTATGAAAAAATGTTGCGTGACATGTATTGTCACCCGATATACTCGTATGTCTTTGAATGATACTTAAATAATTGACACTCGTTACAAAAATATAATTTTAGTATACTTAAACCGAAACACAGATAATAAAATCATTAGAAGAATAGTTTCTTCGGAATTTCCCTCTGTGGCTGAATCATTAAAACAATGCCAATTATAGTCTACGTGATTTATTATCTGTTTTGCTGTATTTTTTCTAACAATCGTACGTAGACTGCGTGTAAATGTCATATCATAACAAATAATATCTAATGCATTACTTTAAACAATATTTAAATTTATTCACAACGGTATGGAATAAGACAGAGCCTAAATGCTAGCCTTGTGACACTCGCCAAGGTAATTCGATCATTAGTTCTGTGATATAAATTGCTTCTTAAATTGTAATAATTAATATATTATAATAGTTTTTAATATCATTAAATTCCGCATATAGCAGGATAAGCAGAGGAAACCTACTATTCAGACTCTCCGTATCCTAAATTTCGCCCAAACGAGTTCTGACACATACATTGTGTGTTGAGTGGCGGAACTCAACACTTTGTTATGACTTTTTACCAAAGTCATTGGGAATATATAATATATCATTTCTTCCCCTCAGTCACATCAACACCATACCGTCGCGCTTACAGTCAGAGGCGTTGCCGTCGCCGTTTTGCCCGCAAATAAATATATCCACTATATTTATTTGCGGAATATAATTTAGCTACAGTGAAAACAGTGAAGCATCACCAATCTGTTTCCTACGCATATTTCACTATAACTGTCCTTTTTTCGTTCGTTTGATCCCGTACTATTCGAGAGATTCAATTATGTCGTGCTGATCTGACATGAATCAATTTACAGCATAATGCGCTCTATGTAGCAGCTCTATGTAGAACGTGTGAACCGATGTTTTTATCTTTTATTCACATTAGCTGTAAGTATTTAATACACAAAAATTCAACGACGCGCTTTGCTTTGCTACCAGACCGAATTAGAGTCGAACCCACAACCGTGGTGTTTATAGCCGCACGCCGCGGGTTGTGCGTCTGCGCTACGACGGCCTTGAGTATTAAGTTATTAAGTATATTTAAAATGATCACAATGTACAATATTTTATGTTCAAATTTTTTGTGTAAATTAATATTATTACAGTAATACTCGAGCGCACACTAAGTAACCTGACCGTACTCTGTTAGAGATCGCATATTACATTACAATGATCTGTCTAAATGATGAATTGCAATGGTTTCTAGTGCAACATAAAAAATGTTGTTACGACTTATAAATTACCTAAGAATGAGATTTAACTGTATTTATATTTGCGTTATGAACGGGTTACATTATAACACGTACTAAGAATCATTTTTAAGTTTAAAATATTACTAACAATTTATGTGAATGTAAATCTGAAATAAATCATTATTATTAGTACTTAAGAACAATTTGCAACGACAATTTTATCTAATCTAGTCAAGTCATTTAACTTATTTCTCTCTATCTCTGTATCCTCAAACAAATAATAACTAAGTTTATTGTATAAAAGGTATAAGTATACATTTTTAACGTAACGAGGCTGAAACACGCACCTTATGGAAACCGTCCAAGATCCGTTCGTTTTTGGACGATTCCCAAGAGGCGAGGATTTGAATCCCGCCACGTTGTATTTTTTTTTACGCTTTTTATAATATATTTCTAACCTTAGTGTCGAATTACACTTCAAAACTTCTAAAAATTTATGCAATTTGTGTTAGCTTCATCACACTTTATCCCACTTTCCAAAAAAGGGAAACAAATCGTATCCATCATGGATACGATCTTGCTTGTGGCTAATCAACAGTTTATTAGGATTTACAATTAATTTTAGTAATTAATTTTAATATTATAATCGTGAATGTATACTTAGAATAAATTCCACCAAAATAATAACTTGGCCAACGTACCACGACAGCCTCATTATATAAAATATTTTAACGATATTACTATTCAAATATCAAAGATATGCCTTTACTTAGTACTAGTTCAGAGTCTTACTCTCTTATTGTCGGCAATTTATTACTATAACCGTTATCTGACACTTTCTGATTACATTATTTATTGTATTTGTTTAGTTGTACACATATTGTGTAAGAAAATGTATTGAATTATTCCATGAGGCATATCGTGACTCAGTGGAACAGCGACTGTAAGCACGATGGTGGTGAATTTGATCTACATTCACTAATATGTTATATTTAAATTATCTTCATTTCTACGCTCTGACGAGGAAAGCGCGGCATTGAGTTTCGTCTGTCAACGTTTTTTTTTGTTTCAGCTTCACGCTGTATCCCGCACACAGCAGGGTAGGCAGAGGGAACCTCGGTGTTAAGACACTGCGTTCCCCACTTTCTGCCGAGTTCTGGAGGCATTGCGTGTTGACTGCGCCACGATGGCCTCATGTCAACATAAAACTTGAAAATTAGGTGGAAAGTGAAGAACAGAGTCTTCCGGGTTACCGGATACCGGGTGCCCTCTCTGATGAGTAGAAAGTAACGTGCCGCTGTTTTTACATTGAATGTTTGCGATAACTGGTATTTCTGGGTATACCGGCTTTTTAGGGCCATGGATACAGTAATATTTAATTATGAAGTATATTCTATTTTTTTGCTTAATCTTTCTAAATTTACAGTATTAAATAGTAAACTTACCCCATAATGGTCCAAAACTAAGACATACCACTGTGAGAATTAAACATATTCTCAATCTTCTATTATTTCTTCCTTTCTTGAATGCAATATGAATAGTTTCTTTTAAACTATGAAAATCGAAAAACTCTAAAAGAAAACCAATACATCCTGTACGCTTTTCCTGAAATTAAAGTACACATACATACATATGTCTACAATACGCATGAAGATAAATAAAATATAAAAATACACTGAATATTAATATATTTTATCTTATGAAATAATATTCTTTTATAAATAAATTCTTAATCGAATATTCAAAATAAGCGCACAGAGCTAAGTGTTAAGTCACACCGTTATACATATTATATATTAAATATCCAATAGAACTATAGACAATCTACTTGCATTAAAGAAATCTAACTTAACTCAAACCATAAAATGTATGTATCTAAAAATCAATAAGGAAAATCTTAAAGTCAATAACATGCGAGTGTCAATAATACAAACATACCTTTGTTTTATTTTCCAACCACCTGTGGTCCTCAATACCAAACGTTACGTATAAAAAGTTAATGATTTGACACATAGCAGATACAGAGAACACTCCATAGTATCCTGTAAACTTCAAAAGCACTCCACTCAAGCCCATTCCTATGGGAAATCCTACTGTCATACACAAGCTGAGTATACCCAATCTAAATGTCCTTGTATCCTTGGACGTTATATCACCTAAGTAACTGTACGTGCCAAGCAGCATAGTGTACCAGCCACCGGTCAACGATGGGAATATGACCTCCATAAAAACAGTCAACTCCACGGGGACCTCATAGAAAAAGTACGTATTCATCATATTTAGAAGGCACGTCATGAATTCCCCAAAGATAGGTAATAGCATACAGATTTTCCTTTTTCCCGTCTTGTCACTCCAAGCGCCGATAAATAACATGAGAATAGTCGGTACCGCGCTATGTATGACACTTTTCCAAGCTTGGACAGAAGCTATCAACTTCTGCACTTCATCTTCTTCGAAAGTAAGATTTTCCCGTTTTCTGTGCCTTAAATTTGTGCATACAATATCTTCAAATTCCAAATTGACTCTACATGCCTTGTCTAAATTCAGATTTTGAGTCGCTAACATTGCTAAGACACTGGGCATGACGAATAACGCGAGAACTGGCTCCACTGTTACATTCGATTTTCCATATTTTAATTTATCCCAAAAACTTAGATTTTGGACATTAGTCTTCGCTTCGGATTTTAGCGGCTGCTCTTCGACGGCTTCACCCACAGTTTTTGTTTTCTCGTTTTCCATATTTGATATTAAAAATTAAATGTGAAATATATTTTAATATAACAAAAACCACATTTTTAAAGTGGAGCTAGCGGTGCACGCTGCAGCGTCGTCGCCGCACAGAACACAGTGTCCGATTGTCCACACCTCGCGCACAAGCATCCTTATATTGTGATATCGGTTTTAGTATCATCAAACACTCATCGCGCTTCGTCAACAGACTTGAACGCTCACCAATCGACACCTGTTAGTCAATACTAATAATCAACATAATGTATATATTTATAACAAACAATAAAATGAAAGAGATTGGACTGCAATGAAAAACACTTTTCTAGACAAATTTTATTACTTAATTAAATCAATATAAATAAAGCCATTATATATTCACGTTTTCCATTTCTTCAACTTGTTTGTTGTCTTGCTGTTGTTCGAAATACATCCATCTGTAAAAGAGTAAATCTTATTAAAATATTTTGCTAAATATTAATAAATGTCGTTGAAATGTAATTTAATATTTATAATTTTATTTTTGAGGCCACCGTGGCGCAGAACAATGCGCGATCGTTGTGGGCTTGATCCCACTCGGAAGTAAAAATGCTTTTCATTTCACTCTGGGTACAAGACAAAGTATTTACATACAATGTCTACAGAAAGTTGGGAACTGAATATTTTAACACTAGGTTCTGTCTACATTGCTATACAGGCTGGAAGCGTCAGCGCTCCTTTTATGAGAACTAATATAGGGTAAAATATTTCAAATCCATACCTAAAGAAATTAATCAAGATACCTCAACAGTTTAAGCGTAGGATTTTTTTTTCATTTCACGATGTGTTTATACATATCTGTATTTCTTAGATACCAATAACGTTAATACTTTTTACAACAACTTTGAGCTTTACCGCCAATAACTACGAATTGATTTCGGAATGAAGCGAGTGCGGCGGTGTCCCTTTGACAGGTTTATATGAGCGTGCGTCGTCCTTAACAAATGGCCTTTTATTTTATAACGATAACTTTTTTATTTATTTTGTTTGAAAAAAAAACTTTTCATTTTTGGGGAAAAAAATATTAATTACATTAGGCTTTTGTAGAGAGTTAAAACTGTGCTTTCATTTAAAGTGGTGCTGACAAAAACACTCTGTATAAAGGATACAGTGAATAGCTAAAATTAAATAAAATTGATTTTAAGACGTTTACTTTCCAACATATTCATTTTATTTGTAGTTTTTTGAGGTGTATTTGTTTGGTTTTTTTTCGTGTCCCGCACACAGCAGGGTGCCTATCCTTCTTAAAGCATACATATTTTGATTAGTTGGAATAGAGTATTATATATAATAAAATATAAATGCAAATAATTAAACAAAATATTCGGGAAAAGGCTGTGGGACGCAGTGGGACAGTGTAGAAGTGTAGACGCGACGGTTGTGGGTTAGATTCGCACGCAGAGGAATGATTATAATATAATTATTTCTATATTCTGATAAACAAAGCATGAAAAGGTCCTTTGCATGAAATGTCTGTATACGAGGGTGTCTCTGTTTACTCTGCTATACAGCAATAAGCGAAATGCAGATAAAAAAAAATCTTAAAAAGATTTGTTTATTATTTACATGTTCCCGACCTATTTATTATTCATTTGTTTTATGATATTTATAATAGATATTTTTTATCGTAGTTACTTCCGGTCCATGCTCAATGAGTTGAATAAACTTAGATTAAAACTATTTTTAAAGATTTGTTGTCAACTTGTTATTTGTTTTTTATTATGCGTTATATTGTAGTTCAATTTTATTTTACATATTGCATATTGAATCTTTTCTCGCTCTGGTAAAGAGGCAAAGCGCAAAACCCAATGCCCCAAGAATTCAACGGAAACTGGGAAATGGAAGTGACTAAGCACCAAGTTCCCCGGATTCCTCTATCTATCATACCATATGCGAGATATAAAAGCCGCTCTTATGCGCGACGTTTATAAATAAAGACGATAATGAGAAACCCAAGCCATTAGTTACGGTTACGCAACAATGAATTTAAATACATTTTAATTTACATACTCACTGTAAAAGCGTGTGTTTGTTTATGGATTAATTGCGTCTACAGTCAAACACTGTCCTCCACGATGGCTGATGATGATGTATATCATAACTATAAAGGGCCAAAATGCGTTATTAATAAATCTTACCCAAAAATAGCCACAGCTGGTACTGTCATCCCGGCTCCTAGAAGAAAGACTGCACCAGGTAGAACGTTAAGAGTGGCCATGTATACCCTGGAGTAGAGAGGTCCGTAGACTAATGGCATCATAGCTTCCGCTAACCCGAAGAGAGAATTCACTTTACCTGAAAAAATATTGAAAATTAGCCAACCCTTATATATTAGGGTAGACAGAAGGAACCTAGTGTTAAAACACTTTTTCATTTATTACATATTTTTCAGATATAGCATTTTAAGTGGCGATACTTAATCGAGTCGTCTTGTCATCAGAGAGAAGAAATGTAAATATTTTATCTCAAAATTAATTAAATTTACACTCAGAAAGAAAATAATCAAAAGTAAGAAAAATCTTAAAACCAAATTTGCGCCGCCATTTACAGCTAATTTCGGGGCGGTTATGACTCGAGGACTGTTCTGTATTTTTTTATGTTCCGCACATCTGCTCTGTTCTGTTCTTTAATTGTGGTGGTTCGAACGTGCCCATTGAGCACAAATCACTTCGCTAAAGTCAGGAGATGGTACGTTTTCCGCACAGCATTTCATTACATTTTGTATTTATTGTCAAGTAGGTAGTTGTTCAGAAAACTTAATAATAAGTTATATAGTCCTGATCAAACACGAAGCGTGCACGTTCGATATCCACTCGAAAGAAAATCACTCAAAATTATTGTTGTTTTCCTGGTCTAAACAAATTGTGGGGTTAGGTTCCGTCTTTCAAAACGCAAAATAAGGCTAAGGGTAGAGAAAGCTTTTAGCTTTTAGCTAAAGAATTTATTTGGCGTTTCACGCTTTCTCGCTTTCCCTCCTTCCTTCCTTTTTCCTTATATTTTTTGCCGAATTCTCGAGACATTACGTATTTAATGGCGAAACTCAACGTCGCGTTTTGACTTGGTACATATTTTCTTTCCCCTAGTAGAAAGCGAATCCACAAACGTAGCGTTAACAGCCACACGGTTGTATCCCTGCGCCACAACACCCACTATTACATTAATCCAATGTTATACATTGTTAAAAAAAAATATTTAAAAAACCATCATCGTGTCATTAAACAGTACTATAAAAGCTTGTTGCAACTATGACGATCATTTTACACAATTAACAAAGTAAATGAATAAAAATGTTTAAGACATTCCATTTTCTGTTACAAATTTATATTAACTATTATTTTAATGTAATTAATTGAAACTCACTCGGCTATATTTATTTCAAACACGTTTTAATATTATTTATTTTATGAAAAATCGAAAATTGATCTGAACGTGAGAACGGAGAGTATTAACACTAGATTTCCTCTGCCTACCCTGCGATATGCAAGATACAAGTAAAAGCTATAAAAAAATTATATATAAAATTCCAAATATAACAAAGATACAAAACTGAATAGAAGAATTATGTATGAAGATAAAATTAAATATATATTAATATTTAATTTTTTAAATATATATTAATATTTAATTTTACCTTCTGTACGCGATCGCCGTCTGTAGAAAGGAAATTTAAATATTAATAATCATTACTTGCGGGCAATGCGGGTGTGACAAGATGTAATCAAATCTTATTGGATTTTTATTATTATATTTATTTCATAGCTTTTGCATTGCTTGTTGAGTGGCAGAACGCGCTTTACCTCGTTACCAGAGCTAGGAAAATATAAAATATTTAATTCCCCCGAGTGGAAATCGAACCCACACTTTTGCCCCTGCGGCCGAGGCGTCCGAGCCGCCTTGCGGCCGTCGTACCTCAATTTCTATTACTTAAATTTTTGCTTAAAAATTAAGCAAGTTTTCTTAAAATTTGATTTAGACACTATTTAACAAAACGATTCGCAAAAATAAGAAAAAGAATACTTTTCTATGGCATTACAAACATGAGTACGGCCATACTTACATATTTAGTGACAGGAGCACGATGTTAGGCATTATATTGTCTTTTGTTATAGCTGGATTTTATAAAATGACATTTTCAATACAGTGCCCCTTTCATGGCACCTCTCACCTACTTTATGAGGTTAGTACGTTCAATTACAAACTATATCAGCATTATAATATTAAATTATTCTATAAATCTTGTAATTATTATATGATTAATTAAATTTACTAGTAAGCAAGACCTACGCACTGAATCTGGTTAGGTAAATATTCAGATTGAAACTATAACGCAATCTCAGTTTAAATATTTACTTTATCTTTAACTTATATTATCTTTAACTTATATATATTTCATTTAATTAGTAATTAAAATTTAATTTTCGTTCAAAAGACTAATACACAAGCACTTAAGTATAAGAATACCATCATGGTGCAGTTGAGGTTTATCTAGTTAGATACTAACGGTTCGTTCGCGCAGGCTATGTGTTATAATCCTACTCAAGTGTCTGTTAAAATTTGTAATTTGGTTGCCCGCGCACGCGCACGCGCTGCACTCCCGTATTTAACAGGATAAGCTGAAAAACATAGTGAAACACTACTTTCGTGTGGTATTGAAACACTCTTTTTTAGAAATGTAGATCACTACACACTTTTTTCGTCTAATACTGCATCAGTAGTATGCTAATAATAATATATATATATAAACACCAAACACAATTGTACGTAGGACGACCCGCCATTGTCTTAGACTGGCGTTGAGTCAATATTTTATATCTCGTGGGATTAAAATGGTATTATTTCATTTTAATTTAAACAACGACATTGCTTTGCTTTTTGTATTCGTGAGTATCATTATTAAGATCTATTTATTATTGAAAATCAGACAGATGATTTTTTTTGATCAGAACTCTAATTGTGGGTTCGATTTTTACAAACTTATAACATCTCTCGTATTCAATGTTATAAGTCTGAAAAAATATATTCTGTATATTTGGTCTAAATCATGTTACCGAGGCTGTCGTGGCGCAGCGCCACCAGGGTGTGACTGTAACGCAACGGTTGTTTGCTTGATCCCCACTCGAGGAAATGAAATATTTATTTACATATATATATTCATTTATTTGCTCTGATGTCGAGACAAAGAGCGGCGTTGAGTTCCGCCACTCAACAAGCAATGCCTTCATAATTGGGCGGAGAGTGGGGAACGGAGTGGTTTAACACTAGGTTCTCTCCGCCCACCCTGCTGTGTGCTTGACGCTGATGAAATTTTTTAAATTTTATTTAAACCATGTTACTGTAGGCCAGTGTGCAAGATTTGCTATAATTTTTTTTCTTCTATTCTCTTTAGCTACAAAAGCACAAAAATAATTTTGTTTCAGTGTGTCTTTTAAGTTTTTTTTTTGTTAACAGATTGTCAATGCTGGAAATAGTGTAGAAAACTCTGTAGAACATTTTTTTATTACTATTTTGTTATTTTTTTATCTTTTTATTGAAAACAAAGCTGCAGCAAGCTCTCGAATAGTCAAAATGCAACACATGAGTCAACACATTCTAAATACAAAACTAAAACTTGTTCATAATATTTTTTGCTATATTTGTATAGTGTGACAGATACATAGATAAAACCTTTTATTGCATTATATAAAGGATTCCTTTATCATAAATTTATATCTAAATAATGAAACAAAAACAAAAAAAGTAAATTGAAAATATTGACGACAACGGCGACTTTATCGCCGTATCGTATTGGAAACGCAATAGTTATTCGATACTCATTCGGAGAAAAGAGTGAAATGCTGAAGACATACATAAAATAATCGATATTTTCTAAAATATAAAATAAACCAATCAATATTTCACGGTAACAAAAAAAAAATACGCACCTAACTCCTCGCTGGTCACCAATTTAGATGCGATGGAACGCATCGCTATGAAGGACGTGCCGTTGAATATCTCCACAAGCGGCGCTGTAAAATAAACAGAGCACTAATAAAACGTTTTATAGCGGCCACTCGTAGCCGTAGTCTTCAAGAAATTGCAGTGAATTCTCTTTTTAGATTAAAACATCTCTTTCTTTTATGCAAGAACTGATGGACAATTATAAGATAAGGTTAAGCTCTATAATTTAATTTATTTCATTTGTAATTGCATAATAGAATTTGGTTAAGTAGAGAGAAGAGAGACAGAGGATCTTGGAGTAACAGGGCACATTTAAAGGGTAATCCCTTAAACCTACACCAAAAAATATGTTGTCAACTCCAGTTTGTTTAATTTTGTTTGATGCGAAACCTGATAAAAACAAACTAGGCTAGATTAGCATCTTGCTGTGAAAGCCTCTGTATTAACACGCTTTTATTAGGTCGAGTTATAACTATGTAATCAAATCGAAGAATGTGAATTTCACGCACTTCTAATTGTTGTATCATCATGAAACTTGGCAATTATATGTAGATTAAATGATAATACAATATTGTGGTTCCGGTCCGAAGATCGAATTGGAAGATGGCTTATCACACTCTATGTAACAAAAAAACTCGATAATAGATTAATATGTCGTATCGAAAAAAAGCGTGTTTTTACTACAGTACCTACATTCATTATACAAACCCGCCCTTAACACTATTCCAAAAAGAATTATTAGTATAAATAACTTCGTCTAGAAATATTACAATAAAACTTGCTCAATATGAAACACGCACTTTCAATGACAACAAATTACAATTTGAAATATTTATGTAGAAATCGACAATTTTCATTATTGCAAACTCGATTTTATCAAATACTTTTTAATTAATATTTAAAATATTAACATATTATTAATTAAGTAAATTATGATAAAATAATGAGGTGGTTCGTGGTGCAGCGGTGTAGGATGTCAGTCCCTATATATTTGTATACACGTCGACTGCGGATTCGATTACGACTCGTAGAAACAAATATATTTTATACTCCCTTTCGCCCTGGTAAACATATAATATTTATATAATATTTATTACCAATGTATATTTCCGTAGTGGTAGTTGCAAAAGCAAAGATAAATGAAGCCAAGATCTTGCTGGTACAAGAAATGATGCCGACAACTGTGTCGTCCAGTTTCATGAAGTCACTGAAAATGCTGATGGAGAACAACGTACCTGCCAAAAAAAATTTTTTTTATAACTTTCTTTAGCATAGAAGTAAAAGTAATTATTGAAAAGCAATAAATATTATATTACAGTTTATGGTAATTAATTATGTAAGTAAATTTATTTAATTCATCAAATATCAGTAATTTAAGATCTTTGGGTTACAAGTTAACATGGAATTGTGCTTAATTGGAATGCTGATACAGGAAAGGGCCTGGAAACAAGATAGAAAAAAATAATATAAAAGCAAAAACATTCTTATAAATAAAATTACCATAAGCACCTTAAATATGTAAATTGTCTTTAAAGAATATCTATTTAGCTAATCGATATACGTCTATTATATGAAGCTCTTCCGGTGCACTAACTGACAGACAAAATCATTGGACTTAAAGTCCAAAGAAAGTTGAAATTTGGCATATAAACTATATAAACTTTATACCCGACAACGGGTTGGGAACCCAAATTTTACCCAAACTTCACAAAAAAGTTTCAGGCACCGAACGCCTAGTATACTATAGTTCTACATGTATTAACTATATACTACCTACCAACTAAATTAGTAATGATGCTGTACGTGCAGAACATACTGAACTGTACTTCATCCCAATTGAATCTGTACCGCATGAACAGGTACAGTACGTTCATTTCACCTGCCAACAAATGATAGCAATGATAAATAGATCATTTTTGTTTATTCTTTCTTTTTAAATGTCATAACAAAATATTATTGTTTTTTTTTTATAACGAAGCTCTGAGTTCCGGCACTCAAAACGGCCGCGTTTCACAATTCGGGGGAAAGTGGTGAAAAATGAAATTTGTCTTAATATGAAATGGAGTGTCTTAACAATACGTTCCTAGGTTCCTTTGACCCAATGGCACATAGCAGCCAGTTCGAAGATAATTTAATTGCTTTGATAAGCTTTTTTTTTAAAGAAGAGACACATTCAGATATAATTGTCATTAGAGAATCAATACTAACAACTAAGTAACTAATATGTTTGATATTAAGATTGTCCAGGAAAGGCAAGGTTATGGCAAAATTACGTAAATGACTTAATGTTAAATTTAACCGTTATAAGGCAAAGGAAGTCGTAACACTTATGACTTTATCCTTATAATGGCAAGTGGTTCAAAACAGAATACTCAAGTTTCAGGACATCCCGGCAGTATTAGTGACTAAAGTGTAGATAGAAAAATTAAAGTATTTTTATTAACATCACACTCTAAACATATATTATAGTAGGCTACCTACCCTGCAGGGAACCTAGTTGGAGACGATCTATGTACGAGATACAGCGAACTATAAAAGAACATACCATGTAAAGGTCCAAATATAACACAAACGACGACAATCAGTAAGGAAACTCGTAGCCGTCTCCGCCGAGGACCGCTTCTGAAGGCGACTGTTAGCGTTTCTCTTACATGCCTGGCATCGAAGAAAGAGCACACCCATCCTCGACAGCCTACTGGTTGTTCCTAGAAAATAATTATATATGTATTTTTATTTTTTACTGCGTTATGCTTAAAACAAATGACTATAATATTATTAATACATTTTTCATATGAAATTTAAACTTATGCTTTACATAGATGAACAAATAAACTATCTCCATAAGCAAATACTCAAACTCTAGCGTCAGAACTAAACTACATTACAATTATACAATAGTACATATTACTATGCATGGAGTTGTTTTCATACGCTTATGAACATGTATAAAAAAATATAAAATTTATTTATGTGTGTTTGTCACCCTATTTCTACTAAACAGCTAAGCCGATTTGAATAAAATTTCGAGCTTAAATTTAATTAAATATCAGATTATTGAGGCCGTCGTGAAGCGACGGTTACGGGTTAGATTCCCACTCGAGGGAATCAATTATTATTTATTAATATTTTCATTTATCGTTCTAGTACCGAGGCAAAAGAGCACCGTTTGCCTAGAATTTGGCGGACGTCGAACAGTGTGTCTTAATACTACTCTAATTAAACTTTAACTACCTTGATATATGTGAGATACAGCGTGAAGCTAAGAAAAAAGCTAAAAGGCATTCCGATTGCCCAAAGTAAATCTGAGGCTTAAAGGCTTTAATAGGCTTTCTCTACATTATATACGTAATGTTAGGCCTTTTATATTTTTTTTTAAATATTATTTCTTACTCTACAGACTCATCGTTCATAATTATTTGTATTTCTTTAGACATTACATAAAACAAGACTTTATATTTATCTTCCCAGCTTTATAATATTTATATTGGTTGTATTAGAAATACATAATAAATCTAATAAAACAAAAGCTCACATTCCAAACAACCAACATACCTTATAATGTCATAAATATTGATGGAGCGCAGTAACGTTTAACAAAAACTTATTTCCAAGTCAATGTCGTCTACAGATGCAAACTCCCCGCCATAGTGCAGTAGTAGAGACATGACTCAATTTGCATTGTACTATTACAATTGAGCTTGAACACTATCAGGATGCGACAAAGTTTCATTCACAGATCGGCTTAATGGAGTCGACGACTCGAAACAGACACTGCGATATATTTGTATGCGCGTATTAATTAATTATTGCAGATGGAACTAACAATAACATTGATAAATTAACATATTTATTGAAGTCAGCAGAAATTAACAAAATTTACTTAATTGGACCATTATAGAATGATATTGACTTTTCTGTCTGCTTATGTATTTTTTTTATTATTATATTTCTTCGGCCTGATAAAATAAAATGCAAAGCATTATGTACATTCTGAATTAGTAATATTTATAAAATGGCTGGTTATTGAAATACGAGGCGTTATTTACAGGTTTTATCTATCAGCATAGCGCGGTGCGACTTTAAGATGATAAAAAAATGTCGTTCTTCATCTTCTCCTATTGTGTGGTAGTATAACACGAGGTTTTTGAGTTTTACTGGATTTAAAAAAAAATACGATTAATATATAAACTTAAATAAGTTTTTATCATATACTGTATTTATATACTATTCAGTTGCTTGTATACAATTTTACAATGAATAACAATAAAGTTATAGATATATAATAAAGTATAACCTATAAAGTTATTCCTAGTTAAACCTACATTAAAACAGATAAAAATTCCATTGCACAATGCCGATACATAATCACCGCTATGTATCAAACATTCGTTTTTGAATAACTTTTGAATCACGATAAAAGCTTGTGCAAAACCCACCAAAAAGCGCCACGGTATCTATATTTCATTCGTGGAACATCCGCGTCCGCGCCAATCGGAATAAATTGACACCCGTATCGCGATAGATCAGTGCTATTACAAATGCAGACACCTATCTCAGCCTCGTGAAAACCACTGATTGCGTTACGATGTTCCCCTCGTTCGAATTTGCGTTGTGGCACACAGCAATTTATCACTTAGACGTAGGACCGGGCTCCGACGAATGATGAACGGCCTCAACTCTACCTTAGTCTACCAATAACCCTACACTTCCGATTAAATTGGCTCCGATACTGTCCCAACTTTGCTTCTAAGTACTTCTTGTTAGCGTTGCCAACTTTACAAGCTTATATTTTACGAACTTTCCTTTTTATTTGAAATCTACGGTTTCGTTTTCGTTTCGTGAAATGTATTTGAAGTTTTGTCTTATATAGGTATAGTTTTTTAGTTACATTTGCTTAGTAACAAAAGCTTAATATTAAATACTTTAAGTAATACTTTAATTTATCACTTACTCTATGTCTCTCCTGTGGTATGATTGGATCCTTGAGGCGAATATATCCGTAAATTAAGCTTGTTAAATATAAGCAGTTGGATATGAGGAAGATGCCGTAGTAGCCAATTTGTTGTAAGAGGATCCCACTGAGTGACATCCCAATTGGTATCCCCAAAGACATACACAAATTAGCAACACCTACTCTAAATGTCCTCATTTCTTTGGTCGTGACGTCACCAATATAGCTGAATACACCAACGCAAACTGTGATCCATCCACCGGTTAGCGACGGAAACAAATCTGAGAGGGCCGTGACCTCCAAAGGTAATTCGTAGAAGAAATATGTATTCAGTATGAAACTCGTGCAACATAACACCTCACCAACTATAGGCAAGAGGATGCACGCTTTTCTCTTCCCTGTTTTATCACTCCACGAACCGACGAAAAGAACTAAAATGCACGGGAATGCTGTCTGTACGATATTTTTCCACGCTTGCACCGATGCTGTCAATTTCTGTACCTCCGATTCTTCCATCGTGTAGTTTTCTGTTTGCCGCCTATTCAATGCTGAACAAACTTCGTCACTGTAACCCAAGTTAACTCTACATGCTTTTTCTAAGTTGAGATTTTGAACAGCCAGACCAGAAAACACATTTGACATAATATAACAGGCTATAATCGGTTCCACTGTTATGTTGGACCTAATTTGCATTAGCTTTTGTCTAACACTCACTCTCTTCTTTTTTGCCTCTTTAGCGGTCACGTCCGTCGTTTTCTCAGCTGCAACACTGACTCCATTCATGATTGCTGATTTTCAGTTTTCTAAGCCAATGAACTCTAAATAAATATATTAAAATGAATAAGGCTCGCTGCTCTCATATTGTCGATTTCGGTCGTCAAAAAAGTCATAATCTATATAGAAAAGCTGGAATTCGTCACGGATCAAATCCCATTTTCTTGCACAGTATGCTTTAATTCCTTGGAAATAGTACAGTGTATCAGTGACACCGCTGTGCGGCAATGGTTGGGACAGACTGGATAATCTTCTTGTCTTAAGTAGATTGAACGGATACGCGTTCGAGTGGTTCCATTTAGCAATTTGTTGGCGTAGTGTCGCCTCAGAGCGGCGGTGTTCGCGGCACTGCGTGGACGGGGCGTCACCCGTCAACCTTGCTGTGCACCGTTTATCCCATTAGAGCTGTGCCTGTCATCATTGTGAAATAGCGGGTACTTCTCTGTCATTACTACACGGTCAAGGTACGCTTTATGTGGGATGGCGCTATTGATGCTATACGATGGATGTTTTCTAACAAATTTACTTTGGGAATATAAAAATTAATAGTATTAAGTAGAAAACGTTTAGAAATGTATAAATAAATTAATGGAGCGGCACTCGGACCGACGCTTCATATAAACTATGCCTTTTTGCCTATTTGAGGCTGGTCGTGGCGCAGCGGTACAAATTGTGCTGCACAATCGACTGGTTGCGGGTTCGATTCCCACTCGAGGAAAGAAAATATTTATTTATATTTTCATTTCTTCGCTCTGGTGAATTCAGCCGTGTGGTCCCGGCTTAGAATAGGATCACCCTGGTACTGTCGGTGTCGTAAGAGGCGACTAAAGTACGTGTGGTAGAGTCACGTCGCCAGCAATGGCAACACGCATGGGCAGACTCGACCGGATTTAATACCACCCCCGGCATCTTAAAAACCGGCGTGAAGTAGTGGCCCTTGCCACTGCGTTTCGCATTAGGTAATGCCGGGCCCCGGTGCCCTTCATCTCCACCTTAAAGGCTGGCAACGCACCTGTGGGCTCCTCTGGTGTTGCATGGGGTCGTGGGCGGCGGTGATCACTTACCATCAGGTGAACCGAACGCTCGTTTGCCTTGTCCTCTCCCATAAAAAAAAAAAAAAAAAAAAAAACTGTCCTAGTATTGTCCTTATCAAGCTACCCCTAAATTCTTATACGCAGTATTTAATATATTTCAAAATATACTTTTGTATAGTAAGAACTGATTTAAAAAAGTATGAAAATGTATGCATACATAATTTTCACATTTCTAACATATTGAAAGGTAAGAGGAGAGAAGTTAGTGATAATGTACTCTGTTCATTTAGCTTAATTAAAAACCAACTTTACTTTAGTCTAATTCATATTATAAATGGGTAATAAAAAAGTAATTTAATAAAAGTTTTAGCTAAGCACATCGGTTTGTGGGAAAAATTAGCCTCTATTTGTAAATGTAAGTGGAAAGTAAGCTGACAGTAATTTGGTTACAAATGCCTGCCCGGAAACGCAGTACATAATTACAGGGCAGCGGGAAAACATTAGCCAATATGAATGTTTTCCTTTTTAGGGCAACGAACAAATTTATCGACGTCTTGAACTAAGTCTTGGCAGTGACTTGCAATTTTATCTTTTTTAACCGACTTCTTTTTTCAAAAAGGAGGTTCTATTTTCGTTGACTATATATTTTGTGTAATAGTGTGTCTATCGACTTGTTTATTTAAAAAAAAAACCGATCACCAAAATTCTGCCACATTTATGCAAAACAATCATGGAAAATTTCAACAAAAGAATGTGTATATGTCAGCAAAGTTGTGGATGCCATTTACCGATATGCTATTCCATACACAATCCTACACTCTATAGTATAGAGTTTATACTATATGAATCAATAAAAAATATACAATTTTTATTTATAAACTTGTGTTTTATATCAAAATTACTTCTTGCGTGAATTTTGGGACAACTTTTATTGTATATCAAGCTCACAAAGCTCATGTTCTGACAATCAATCGTTAATATATTTAATAACACAAAGAGTTTTACTTGTGATAAAAAAATACTTAACACAGTTTAGAAATTAATTATTCTTTAACGATTGCGCAAACAATCGAATAAAAGCATTTAATATAACAATGAAAAAACATACCTTAAGGGCTCGAGCCCCGTGCACGGTACGAATGATACATTTTTTATCTTTTTGATTTATACCGCCATTAAATTGATATAAAAATCATAGACGCCGCTTTTTGTTTTCACGCAAATGGGTTCATTTTATTGCGTTTATATACATACATACATGAACATTATGAATAAACGTTGTCACACATGCAATGTATGTAGGTGAACAGTTTAATTTCTCGACGTTCTCCCTTGTATAAATATATCGGGAACAATGCTATTTATTGCAACGGCTTGAAAATGTAAAATGTATATCATTCTTCCTCCATTCTTCCTCTTCTATCGTAAAGATATTATTGATAATAATTATCTTGAACGGTTTCCAAATAGGCGTGGGTTCACATCCCGCTTCCCGTTCATGTCCCGCAAGAAAGACCTAACTAAGAAAAAATTAACTAATAATAAGATCTTAATATTGCAGTTAATAAAATAGTTTAATTTCTCTCTCGTCTACTTCATCATATAATTTATTCATATGAAATATGCATAAGGAAATATTGCATAAAGTTCGATGAGCTAACGGCGCAGTGCTCATTCAGCGCACTTAATATTCTTAAACCCAATGAAAATCGTCTGGAAATTATTGAAGGATTTGATAAAACCGATAAAAAGCGGAATTCATTATGGCCACTGTGTGGTTTAAATTTTAACTTACAACGATATAGAAATTAATTTACAATATGAATTTTTCACTAGGGTAAAGTTAAGTATTTTAAAGTCGATATACGACTTTAATATATACTACGTTAAAAATTTTATAGTATAGTAATGTACGCGTAACTACGTATACGCATACATTACGAGAGCACAGGTAAAAAAATATCTTTATTTTTTTCGCGATGGTAGAATAGGCTTACCTAGTGCCAAGACATTGCGTGCCAACGTGCTATTATTAAGTGGTTAACTTAACGCCGCACTTAGTTCGTGCCGGAGCGAGGAAATAAAAATAATTAATTGCCACGAGCGGAGATGGAATACACAACCATCGTCCATTGTTTACACTTGGTCCTTGGTCCTTGGATCTTTGTTTACCGCAGTCCGAAAGCGCCACAACGTTCGTTAGCGCTCCCACTAAATAACTAATTTTATATAAATTAACTAGTCAGTTAATTACTACAGTCAACTTAATTTATCTCTATCTAATAACAGCTACGGAACACACGTAGAAACGTTTGAACGTAGCCAATTGAGTTCATTTTGGTACCCACCGGTAACTTTTGTGCCATCTCGCACTAAATCGTTAGTACGTGATCGTTGCTTTATTAGCTTTATCTGTTTACCTGTGGGCTGTGACACGTTATTTTTACAACACTTTCCGCAACTCGATGACATATAATTAAATATTATATATTGGTTCACGAAGTTTTGTTTGCCTTTCATGTGAGATAATAATTGAATAGAAATATTGTTGTTTTTTTATTATTTCTCATAACACTATAGGCGTCTAAATTAGAGGTTTGTGTACTTAGAGGCTTTACTTGTAATAGCGCAGGGGCACGTGATCACGCGGGGGATCGTGCGTTCGATTCCTACACAAGTTCTGCCACGCAATGTCACCTGAATTCAATGGAAAATGGGGAACGGAAGTGCCTTAATGGAAACGGAGTGTCTTAATACCACATGTGCGGGATACAGCGTTAAGCTAAAAAAAAATAATGTGACAATGACTTAATAGAAATTAGTAGAATTATGATGATTCTGGCTCTTTGTAACAACAAAAAATAACACTAAGAATGCGTCTTCGCCCACGTTTCCAAATGAAAATAATTAAACGTTTTGTATGACACGTGATATGAATAAGTGACCCAGATTATTCTTATTGTAGAAACAATGGGTGACATCGAAACGTTTACCGTGATGAAGTATAATATAATATATCCTTCCTCGATAAATTAACTGTTCAATAACAAAAAAGTTTTTTAAAATATTTAATACTTTTAAAATACTCCTGATATTTATTTGCACGATTGACCAAACAAAGTCTTTCGTTCTTCAATATTATAGTATTGATTGTAGCTACCATTTCCGTTTTGTTTTTTTTTTTTTAAGTAAAACAAAATGTATGAATCAAGCGAAAAATGTAATATTTTCCTAGTAAGCTATAAATAACGCCAAATCACTAACAACCCACTGTACGCAATATAATTACTAAGGCAATAAATAACCTGAGAGGTATTGCTATTAATTTCTTCACAGGCGCTTATTCCGATGCTTAACCGCCCGTAATAATTCTATAACCTGCAATTAATTGGGTAGTTGAGTGCTTAAGTGTTCTCAAGGAGCAAGTTCATGTAGAGGGGTACGAAAGGGCCATTTATATGGCCAAGTCTCTTCAAGTTAAGCATACGTTAAATATTTTTATCATATTGTGAGGAAACGATAATAATATATTCCCTCGAATGGGAGTGGGAACCCACAACCCTGCCATTGTCTTACATTGTAGATGTCTATAAAATAATCGACATTTGACAGCGCAACGCAGGGATCGTTGTATCACCAAGTCCACCTCGTAAACCACGTTTATGGGGTAGCAAATTGAAGCAGCAGGCCCTTTGGTCGGTTAATAGACTCTCATACAGTTCACTCTATTGAACAATTAACCCACTATGTAAACACATTCTAACTGGTGAACACTTTCTAATAGTATAGAGTTTGAAATTATTAGGACTTAACATTATTAGCTTCACGCTGTATCCCGCACATAGCAGAATAGATAAAGGGAACCTGGGAACCTAGTATTAAGAAACTCTGTTCTCATTAAGATACTTTCGTTCCTCACTTTCATTCACCTTCTGAATTCTGAGGAAATGCGTGATGAGTGGCAGAACCCAACGTCTCGCTTTGCTTCGTTACCAGAGCGAGAAAATAATATTTA
This sequence comes from Heliconius aoede, assembly GCA_037355905.1. Classification (NCBI taxonomy): domain Eukaryota; kingdom Metazoa; phylum Arthropoda; class Insecta; order Lepidoptera; family Nymphalidae; genus Heliconius; species Heliconius aoede. The sequence continues at coordinate 1,739,133 of JBAIZZ010000220.1, forward strand.
TTTTTCCCGAGCGGGAACCACAAACTCGGGTTAGTAGTAGAACCTTGTGCTCCTGCGCCGCGATGGCCATCAACAATCAACAATGTTTATTTTGAAATAAAAACCGGCCACAGTGTTGTTCCACTAGGGTCACTACACTAGGGTCTATTGTTCTTTTTCTTATCATACAATAAATTACAAAGCATGTTATATAATAAAACCAAATTTCAAGATTCAATTCAAGATTTCACGTTTTTATCCACGCCTCGTCATAATATTTGTTAAATATTATATCTACACTATTATTATAAAGTTAAAGTATTCGTTTTCTAGGGAAATTATAATATGACGTGAGTCTGCTCTTAGTTATTTCTATTTGAGCACGGAGGCAAATTCACAGAAAAAGCACACTAAGTTAACTTCATAGACAAAACTTCGATTCGGGTCAGAAATTGGGTTGACCTTAAAGTGTCTTGGCTGAGATAAGCTTTGATTTTAAAATTCTTACGTTCTTCCCTAGTGAACATTGCGTGAAAGTTCAGAAAATCTAACTTCAAAGAGGCCACTACTTGTCAACTGCACTGTACATATAAATGCAATTGTACATTACACATAGCGGTCAGCGTCCATCACCGGGATCGGATCGTAAAGCATGTTTACGTACTACCAAATTGAGATTGCTTCCCTTCCGTATTGATGCGTAATACACGTTTGTACAGCTTGCGCATGCCTTTATTAATCAATCCGCCGGCGTAGGTCTACATTGTCTTTTGTGATGAAGAGACGAATCCAATCATAATCGGTATAGGATTTCGGCTCGAGATAAGGAAATTGAATATTCTCTATTTAACTATCACATGCCGTTTGCGACGCGATTAATAATAGTTGAAAATAATATTTCCATTTTCTCGCTCTGGCAACGAGACAAAGCGCGGTGTCGATTTCCCCCACTGAATTGAAACTTGCCTAAATGCGACCTCGACATAACCTAACCTAGATATACCGCAGTGAAGTTGTAATACATGCAGCTATTACAGGTATTATATACATACAGCATTCACAACAGAGTTTCAATTTGAAGGACAGTGTCGTGAAATTACTCTGTTTACTTCTCAGAATAAACACCTCGCATATGTCAAAGTGACGAATGTAATGTAGGACGTGGAAATGTCGTGAGACGGTCGTGGTGGAGGGTCGTCATGCACGAGCGTGCGATTGTAAACGCTACAGTTGGTTCCCAGGTTTCCTCTGGGTACCGCGTCATATGCCGGATATAGTGAACCGTAAGTTAACTTAAGCCTATCATGACGCATTGAGATAGCCTCTAACTGTTTACGCGATGTTTGTGTGTTACAACTATCACACAATGTCTCGTAAATTGGTCAAAAAATGAGCAAGCTCCATCGACCCTGCTACGCAAGAAAATACGTGAAGGCGCTTAAAATTAAATTAACTATTAACCCGTTCTTCCTAAATCACGCTAAACTTTTTTTTTTATTATATTAACAGAAGAAAAAATTAAAGCAAAAAAGGACACAAGTCACAACATTGACGAGAAATCTACAAAGCTTGCATTTTGTAGTAAACTTAATTAAGACTCGGAAAGCCGCATGTGTCGCAATTTCGACAGCTGAAGTGAATAAGTTGGCGTGATGAGTCGAGTTTGGAAAATATCCATTTCGGTTGGACGCTTCTCTCCCGTCCTCGATAATCGTTCGCTTACGTTATATTGTTTTGTTTCTAAAGCTATAACTATTATTTACTTATTTTGTATTTAGCAGGTGTTATATATGTATTTTGCAGGTGTTCTTAACAATACGTATGCAACCTCAGTGTCTTTTTTTTCAAATTATGTTTTATGAGATAGAGACAAAATATGTAACTGAAAATAATTGGTTTCTTGTCAATATACATATAATCGTTAATGTAAATGAATTTAAGAATACAATGATATCAAAAATATTTTTATTATTATCTGATGTAATTATATAAGCGGCGGCTGCATCGAGTTTCTATGTATATGAAAGTATAGACTTTTTGCTTGGTTTTATAATATATTAATAAATTTAGCTTTTCTCATTTTTTGGTTATACGGGACAGCACGCAAAATGAAAAAAACTGATAAAGAATACTAGCAAAATCTAGAACTGAAATTTTGTCATGAAATTATATTGAAAATTACATAAAATTATATAAAGCATTCGTCTCCACTAATGTTGTGGGTAAAGCAGCCCACGTTTAGTAGGGTTATGCGTATATGTTTGTATGTATTCACAATCCAATCTCAGAGACCCTCATTTATAAGAGCTTAAATATATTCCAAGACAAGAGTACTTAATCAAATTATTAATGGTTTATGTCGTACAGTTTTATTACATCATTAATATTTGTAACATTGATAAAATATAAAAAATAAAATTAAATAAATAATATTCCCATAAATTGTATTTTATCCCTCTTCTTATTATATTCTTATAATATAACTTTATTGTAAAAATAGCATTCTTTTTTAACTAACGAGCTCATTTAAAAAGATAAAAATGAACATTTTTAGAGTTACGTATCTCAAGAGAAACAACTCCTCCGCTGTTTCGCCCCTTATAGGACTACTTTGTTGTCCGTCTGACTCTAGGGTAGGGTATCATCCAAGTCTCCTGTCCCTTAGAATACAAAAATAATCTTCAAATTCAACGCAATCAAGATCAATTCAGTCTTATAATTGCAAGCTTGCAAGATTGCCAACTGTCAACTGATAACGTAAACTAACGAATAAATTAAACTAACGACAGAACTAACGGAATACTGACAATAATTAAAATTATATTGAACCCTCGGTGTGCATGTCCAACATAATGTTATATTTTTTTACGTTTCTCTTTTACATGAATAAATATCCAAATAATAAAATTATTATTTTGCTGTAATTTTTCATAATTGAAAACGTGACGTGACGTCCTTGTTTTGACTAATCTTATTTATCTGTATTCGAATCTCATCGATGAATGTCTATAGACTACATAACACTTTAGAGCAAAATAAACAACAGTTGATACTTTCAAAAGTGTTTGTTTATCTCTTCATGGAGTGAACGACATTATCGATCCGCAACTTTGGTAGAATCGTTATTACTTGTACAGCATTTTGACTTTGGAATAAAAGAGGTTAATTTTATTTTTCTTAAAAGTTTTATTGGTGTGCAAGAAATATTTATTAGAAATGGAATAATTATTTTTCTTTAAAAAAAAGTTTATTTTTATATACACACATTTACTAATTGTGATATAATTATTATGTTTTAGAATATAAATAGCAAAAATATTACATTGTACTATTTTTCACATTTACGCGTTTTATCCTTTCACAGGGTGCATCAGGCCAGAATAATTATATAAAGATTCACTGATAAAACTAATTTTTTTTTTAAATGTACTCATAATGACTATTCACAAACCTTAACTTTTACTTTTTTTCAATAAGTGTAAATACGTCATTGTCACTGATTCTATATTGGGTAGAGCCCATTTAGTTAATTACAAAATAAAAATCTCCAATGTAATAACAGTAAGTATTCACTCAAAGGAACAGAAAACCATTTAGTACACTCAAAAATACTCTACAATATCACCAAACTCCCTAGTTGTCGATTTCGTTACTTAGCACGTAGCACGTAGACACCCACTATTAAATACTCGCCGACATCAGCACGCTGCCTGAATGGCCTCCGACAATATTCTCAGCAAACACGAAATACACAGGAAATGGCCGCTGCTCTCCGGCGGGAATTATAATTAAGTAACTGTGACAGACGTATGACATATCTAATCTGCATGCAGGCACGAGCTCTGCCCTGTAACCGGGCGTGTTAGAACTGAAGCTACATGTAATATGCTACTGCTGTTTATTGTTTGTCGATTTCTGTTATACATTCTTTTTTCCCACACGCAGCAGGGTAGGCAGAGGGAATTGAATTTAGTTCTATTATACTGTATATGAAATTGAAGTCGTCATTCTTAGTTTACTACGAAAACTGTGTTGTAACATAATCTTCGTCTATGCGCTCTCTGCCTAGTGAAGCTAAGAAAAGAACCAAGTTGTTTATCAAGTGATAAACAACAACAACAACAACAACAACAAGTTATACATAATTACCTTACGTTACTAGCATTATATACTAGCATCATAAATTTATACTTAAAATTTTTTTTTATTATATAGCACAAGACCAGCAATGACGAGAAGTTGAAGCAAACAATAATCTACCACTTTTGCTCCCACAACTCCACACAACTCCACACAACTGACTTTCCAGTTTATTTGCCATTAACTCTTGAACTCATTATAAACATATTTTTCTACGCTTCCCGTGGCTTAAGTGTTGTTTGTAACAACATTAATGAACGAAATGAATAAATATCGACGCTGGATACGATATTTGAGTGAATATTTTTTTATGTGAATTTTAAAACTTGACGAATATTTTGATTGTTTTTTTGTTATATTTTTAGCCTCATACTCTACCCTTCACATAGGTATGCATAGACTAACCTAGTTTTAAGACAGTTCACCGCCTTTTCTGCACAATTTTAGAGATATAGCGCGTTGAGTGACAGAACTCAAGACTGTGTATTAATTTTAATAATACTGATCCTGATTAACATATTTCTCATTGATACGTCGCTTAAACTCCGAGTAGTATAGATTAATTCTATATATAAACCTGAAAGCGTGAGCGGCTTTATACTAAAATAAATCAGTTTCTATTTATACCTAATGAATACCAAAATTACGTCACACTCTCGTGTACTTTGAAAGGAATTTTCATTAAAATTGTTCCATTAGGTTGGCAGTAACGTAAAATCATGCTCCTTAGGGGCGAAATTTTGAAGCTTTCGTAACCCTCGCCTAAGTGTATAGCTTTCCAAACATCATATAAGCACACTGTAAGCAAAGCCCGGCACGATTGGATAGGATTATAAGGATACGAGGTAATCTGAGATCGCTGTGTAGACGTTCGCTACAGATCATGTTACATTTAAATATGGATTTGTATGTACGTATAGCTCTGTGCTTGTGCTCTGATTGGTTTTATGGAAACTACTAGTTTTTTTTAAAACTCTTAAATTTTATAGTATAAGTAAGTATTTATAATTTAAACCTTTTCAGTCAGAATGATGAAGATAATTTATACATAACGCATATCCTATACAAAATGTACGAAGCAACTTAAACGGATTTTAAATTGAAAATAATACTTATGCATAAATAAAAAAATGTAAATCTAAATATAATTTTATACCGTTTTTAGCTTCACGCTGTACAAGTGTATGTAGAAAAAAAAATTAACGCAGAAATATAAATAAATACATATACGAACATTAACCTTTTATTATTATATTTAACTTGATTGCGGCTTCAAATACCAAATGCCTAACTTAGACTATTGCCATTTCTCAAGTTCAGATCTTGAACCAATAATATTCGCTTACTGATTGAGTATAGAAACTTATATAATATCTTGTAGATTCCCTTCATCAGCTCACTTAACAAACGGTGCACTCGATAATAAACTTCCTCAGCTCTATAAAGGACAACCCCTCCACTGATCGCCGAGCCAAATAGAAGTCAAAACAAACTTGAGTAACTTTGGACATTTCCCATCTCTTCCCGCTACGTACTACGACCACTTTAGCCGACCAAATTTAAATGGTATCTACGATCCTCGTACACTAATATATTTGTTTGCCTCTTAAAGGTGTACGTGTGTTACTTACTGTACTTAGAGGACGCTTGTGGTAAACGGAGCGGGAATGAACGTCGTATCGTAAATTTTAGGTTGCTTATTGATTCTTTTAACTTTTAAATGTTTGCATTGTCTTATAAAAACTTATTTTTGGAAATTAGAAAATGGAAAATATCCGTTTTTTTTTTGGATAATCATTTTGTATAAAAGTTAAGTGAGGCCAGCTGTGTTGCAGGGGCACAAGTGTGCTAGTGTAATTGCGACAGGTTTGGGTTCGATTTACACTCGGAGAAATGAAAAATGTCATGTTTTATTTCCTCGCTCTGGTAACATGGCAAGGCGCGGTGTTGAGTTCCGCCACTTGAAATGAAATACCTCTAGAATTTAGCGAAAAGCGAGGAATTAATGTGTTTTAATGTCTTAACACTCGGTTCCCAGGTCCCTTGTGCCTACTATGTACGGGATACAGCGTGAAGCACAAAAAAGTTCATACAACAGCATAGGTACAAATACAATTATAAAATACATTTTATAATTTAATTTTCTCTTATTTATATATCTTTCATAGAATTGGGTCAAAGGCTTTGGCTGTCTACTTTAAAATATTATATATAATTAATAATAAGCCTACCTATAAGTACATACCTTTATAAGGACCGCATTAAATACAGTCTGTATAAAATTAAATTTTCCTATTTGATGTATTCGCTGGCGGGATTACCGTTGACTGATGGGTACGTCCCTAGTTTGAGTAAATCCGATCCCGGCCGTCATACGGGGACAAATCCCAAGGATCCCAAGGCTCCCAGCTATCCCGGGGGCTGAACGCTTATTACGTATAACTTGTTGCTGTTGTATTATAAAAAAGATAAGAAATATAGAATTCATAGAATAAATCGAATAATTTTCGATGGATATTTCAATTGGGATAGATAAATTGATAATACACCGCATTATTTTTGGTGCGAGAATAATAAAATGAAAGTTATAATATTTTGTGAAAGTTATGAAAATATAATGATAATTTTTTATAGTAAAAGGTTTATTATATCAAGTAGTATCAAGTTCCAGACATGAGGTACGGGAATTCTTAGCAATTTAGGACCTAGAAATTATATTATATCTACAGTCATCACATTAGCTCAAACATATGTCAAATGAGCCACGACTGCGCTATAACTCATATACGTACAAAACCTCCATAAAATTGTTTAACTAGCAAAAGCTGGATATTTTTATTTTCAGTTTACTACAAGTCTTTCACGATAAAGGGATTTATAGGATCGGTCCCGGACACAGCATCCAGTCCCCGCTTTATTTACCCCCGCTTTACTCTCGGGCTTCGTCCTAAGACATATGTCATATTTAAACAAATATACATAGCACAATGTTTGCGTCCACTAGTCACAGTAAATATGATACGTAAATTTTTGTTTGAACTGAGTTTATATGTAAAAATATTATTTGCTTGGTAGTATTCTGTTGAACTTTTCATTTGTAAAAAATATAATTTAATAATTTTTTTTTACTTCACGCTGTACAAGTGCATTTTGTACATGTTTGATAATAACTATATAAATACCGTATGTATTAAACACAGAAAAAAATTACAAGGACTTACATACGAGTCTGTCATACAAACTAAGGTCACTAAGAACACTCTACACGACAGGATATCACGCTGTCGTCACCGTCACAAGATACACGAAGGGTAATTGGGTACAGGGTAAAGGGTACAATGACGCCAAGAAAGACGCTATCAGCAGGTTCACATCTTCATTCACCTGGCAAATGAAGATTCCGTGATTGAGATAGTGGACACACAACATCAAAGTGGTTATTTCCTAAAGAGATGAGAGTGTTACGTAACCAAGTAACTGCACCGACATTCAACATATAAATGTTCATACTACAACACATACACACACATACTACAACTTTAGCCAATCAAGAACAAAAAACCGTCGTGGCGCAGTGGTACATGGGAATGGAATGTCTTAACACCGAGGCTCCCTCTGCCTACCCTGCTGTGTGCGGGATACAACGTGAAGGTAAAAAAACAAAAAAAGAACAAAAAAGGCACGGACAACACGAGTAAAAGTCTATGGCGCCTAACAACTCATATTAAAATAACTTAAAATTATTAAGTAACTTAAAAGCCAATATATATTATATTTATATAAATATATATTATATTTACACATATAATAATCTTCTTATAATAATAACTAGAAGTGTAAACCTTATAAACATATCTAAGATTCTTACCTGGGAAGGAGATTGAGAGGAGCTTCTACTACGAAAACATACATTGATCTAGATATAAATACCTTTTACTCATCTTTTTTTCGTTTGTTTCATAGATTTATTATGCACATTAAAAAATACTTTAAAAATCAGACATTTTATAATATATTTATTTCGTTCAATGTCAGTTATTATTAGATATTTATAAAATAACGATGGCGTTTCTTGGAAGATGACGGCCGTTGGGAATCCATTGTGCTATGTGGGATGTCATTGTGAGTAAATACTGCAACTTTATTAACTACAGTATATCAAATTATGTATAAATATAATGCATCAAATAAGAAATAAGGCAAAAATAATTGCTTATAATTTAAGTATTTTTTTATTTATACAAGACCACAAGCCATTACAAAAACTCGACACGTTTATTGAAGCAAATATGCTTCAATATTTATTTTTACAAATTTGTATAATAATATAAATTGGCAAGAATAATATTTAATTTTGACGAGGCCTCCGTGGCGCAGGGACACATGAGTGCGGCTTTAAACGCGACGGTTGTGTGTTCGATTTCCCCTCGAGGGACCGATATATTTATTATTTTTATTTCCTCGATCTGGTAACAAGGCGAAGCGCATCATTGAGTTCCATCACTCAACACGCAATAGAGAATTTAGCGGAAATTGGGAAACTGAATTGTCTTAATAGGAACGGAGTTCCTTTATACTATATTAGTTTTCCAAAAAAATACATATTTAACAATGTAATAAGTGTATCGAAAATAAGAAAAAGAAATTATAGTTTATATATAACTTATCTTAAGCCTTTGTAAATAATATAAAAGATTTCAATTAATATTTTATATACACTAGATACTAAGTGAAATGTCCACTACCAGGGGACTTACGCAACTCTTAATCCGGTATAAGTCAGATATAATACAGAGTTCTTTTCTTATAATAAAAATGTTTTATTTCTTTCAGAATAACATAGTATAGGGATCACCTTTATTTGTATTTCACTTGTCTTTTGTTTTATTTTCTTAGTAATCTAAGTGTAGAGGCCGTGGCGCAAGGGCACAAGCGTGCCACTATAAACGCGACAGGTAGTGGTTTCAATTTCCACACGATTTATTGATATATTAAATATTTTCATTTCCTCGCTCACAATATTCGGAGTGTCTTAACTCTATGTTCTCAAATTCCCAAAAAAATTAAAGTAGTGCTATAGTAAAAATTGCCTATTCTTGAAAAGTTTTAAAATGATATGTTAAATATTTCTTGTATTTTTGTTTAAGTATAAAGAGGTCGTCGTGGCGGCACGTGGATACTCAGAGAAATGAATTATTTTTATTTCCTCATTTTAATAAAAATACAAAGTGCAGCTTTGACTTCCGCCACTTGACATGTAATATGTATAATATTGGGGGGTACGCAGGGAAGCTTGTGTCTAGTACTAGGTTCCCTCTGCCTACCTCCAACGTTAAATTAAAAAAGAAATAATAGATCATTTATTACATTGGGTTGTGGTAGATACTTACCGTCCTTGATTGATCATACTTACTATGGACCTCATCTAGATGGATTACGGACGTGTCTCTGTAACTTAAACTATATTTTAAACATATACATTTTTCACACCAATTCTTAATTAATTTTAGTTTCACGCTGTAACCTGCATATCGCATGGATAGGCAGAGGAAACCTAGTGTTGAGATACTCCGTTTCCCTTAACTTAACACTGTGCTTTCACTTGTCACTAGAACGAAGAAAATTAAAAATATAATTAATTAATTTCCCCAAGTGGAATCGAAATTACACATCAAACATATTTATAGGTAAACAGGTAAGTAAATAAACGCAAGCACACCAATAAGGCTATCGACCGACCAAAGTTCACACATAAACGACACCGTACGACGCAACGGCACTTATAAATTGTTATCGCTTCTATAAATTTCCATCGAAGTTTAGTTGAATAGTTTGAAATAGTATTGTTTAAAACTCCGCGTTGGCCTCAAAACTTAATAATTTAAAGCTTTCGGTCTTGTCAAAAGGAATGCTCCAGTAGTGATTTGCCGCGTGATAATATTTTTAATTGCGAACTTGAACTTCTGTTATTAGTTTAGTTTGTTGGTCGCTTTAATTATATTTGTTGTTTGCTAGAAATGCTATGGTACAACTGAACCTGCGAATACTGTGTATGTAGTTTAAGTACGGTTATTTTATATTAAAAAATATATTTTACGCTCGCGTTGTAGTTTTTTAGCTTCCTGCTGTATCCCGCACAAAGCAGGGTAGGCAAAGAGAACCTAGGAATCTAATGTTAAGACACTCTATTCCCATTTAGATATTTCCGATCTCCATTTTCTTCAATATTTAAAAAGCTTTTGCGTGAAACGCGAATAATGACAGATAGAGAGAAAAAGAAGCTTTAAACCACGATATATAACAATATTAAAATATGAGTCACAGCCAAAAGTACACGTGACTACAAAGCGGACTAAGCTTTAATAAGCAGACAAAATCTACAGAAAAATATGCATAAAATTCATAAAAGTTCACAAGTTTAAATAAAAATGTACTTTTAAGTGCAAATTTATATTTAAAATACATCCTCTTGTGCCTTTGTGAATTTTTGTGTTACCAAAAAGTCACTAAAGCAGAGGGAAGTGTTAAGACACTCCGTTCCCCAGGCATCGCCCAATATTTAGGACATATCGGTAGCGTAATGCCGCGACTTGTCTTCTTCGCAGAGCGAGAAAATCGAAGCAATTTATTCCCTCGGATGGAAATCGAACTAACAATCGTTGCATATACCTATATTCAGACCTCAAAATATTCCTCATTTCCTCATACTTTGACTTAAAAAAAAAGGAATGAATTAAGGAGTAGGTCCTCAATTCACCGGAATCTTTTTTTTTTTGTCATCTTATCCAAATCAAGCCTTGAGCACAGGCGAAAAGTTGCAGGTCTCTCGGTGTTCTACCGGTTACACTTTGGTGAGTGTGCGTCGGAATTGTTCGAACTTATTCCGCCCTCCCCCCCATCATCCCCCATCATCATCATCTCCCCTTTCCATCATCGGACAACGCGACTCTCGGGTAGACGGCACCGTTTCACGGTAGATATTCCACCACACCGTACCAAGCCCTTTGCGTCTTCGTTCCTCGTACGTACTGCCAAGGAATGGAATGCGCTGCCTGAGGCCGTGTTTCCCGATAACTACAATCTGGGGATCTTTAAGAGTCGAGTGAATAGGGTTCTTCTAGGTAAGCGTGCTACATCTTAGACCTCGTCTTTACCTACGATTAGGTTAGACAGTGGTCAAACGCTTACCTATCACTGATAAAAAAAAAAAAAAAAATTTCAATTATCCAAATCGATTTATATAATGATAAATACATAATTCTTTTTATGTTTGAAACACATGCAGTCCCTTGATGACCTGATGATGGGATCCTGGAGGTATCGAGGGAAATCTTTAAAGTTTACGGGCAGACTTATAAGGATTTGGGTATAAGAATCATGTGTTTGCTTTCGGAAAGCAGATTTTGATGACGTGGAACCGACGATAAAGACCATAACCCACATAGTTGTAATACCAACTTTTACTATAATAGTTACAAGGAAAAGCACTATTAAAACTTTTCACCGGGAATAAGATTCCTCAATCGTTCCTTCCTCTTACTCAAGCGAACTTCAAAAAACTGTTTTTTTCTTTTCTTGACTTAAAAATTATAAAATATTTCTTTAATTATTTTTGTCTAACAAATTCAAACTACGTTTTGCTTTATGTTATTTACATTTATCTTTAATTTTTAGTTTATTGTTTGAAGTTGGTTTGCTTTTTGTTAAAAATTAATTAATATAAAACGTAATAAGTATTGCTTCTATAAAGAAGCTATCGTATCGTATAATGTAGAAAGTATTCGACTACAAAAATTCATTTCTGTATCGATTTTAATACAAGAGATTTTAATTTTCTTGAAAAGAAAGTTGAATAGGAGATATTCAACTTAACAGCACCAAATACGTATAGCGATATAAAACACTGAAAGCTATTTCTTCAAAAAAAAAGAGTTCACCCTTAGCTGGCTCCAAATAAAAAACAAATTCCACTAAACTAAATCTATTTTGTAGCAAAAGAGCCGCCTACGCATAATCGAGCACTTTTTATTCTACACGGACCTCATCTATTAATAACACATGCTTTAAATTTTAGAAGATAAGGGTAGAGCACCCTGATGTTCGCAGATAACAAAACTAACACGGATATAGGAAAATAGAATTTCGATACAAAAAGTTTATATTATTATATATTTAATATTTTCATATCCACGCTCTAGTAAAGAGGCAAAGCGCGGTGTTGAGTTGCGCCACGCTGTACACGCTGTTCCCCGCACACAGCAGGGTAGGCAGAGGGAAAAAAGAGGGGAAAAAAAGGGCAAGGGGGAAAGAAATATTTCACTTCCTCGAGTGGGAGTTGAACCCACAACTGTCGTGTTTACGGGCGGCACTCTTGTGCTACTGCGCCACGACGGCCTCCTAATATTAGATAATACATATAAAAGGACATTCTAATGACCAAATGACGCGATAATTTTTGTTAATAAATTTAATACGCAAAGATTGAATCTAAGACTCATCATTAAACTAAAAATTCAACAATATTAATTATTATATTATTAAATTCAAAAATATTATAAAATATCAAATCCAATTGAGTTCTACCCAATCCCTTGCCATTTCATTCTTCTCTATTTCCAAAAGTAACAGGTTAAAGGCAAGTTATTAAAACGGTATCTTTAAAGTATGTCGCGTTAGGGCGGCGAATAAATAATGCCGGTGGCCGCTGGGGGCACGGTCAGACCGGGCGCTCTCAATATAGCCATATGGTAATGGAAACTATGGAGGATAAGACTATCGTTGTATTATTGTTTATCTTCAAGTTATTCTTAAATTTAAATGGAAATTAATAATGTATTCTATTTTCTGCCTATTTTCTACCGAGAAAACCGTCGGAGCACTGTGTATGTGAAAACATATAATAACTTGAGTTTCACACTGTTAGTTATTTATTTAAAAACATTAAATATTTACACTTAATCGTCACAATATAAATCGAGAACGCAACAATTATTAAAGCTCGTTAAAAGAAACGAATTAAGTAAAAAATAAAGCATAAAGAAAAACCATTTCTAATAAAATATTTTGAACAAAATTTTAAAAAAATCCTAAAACAAAATATAAAAAACATTTAAAAAGATGCTATTTTCTTGCGTCCTGACAATCCCTAGAAGCGAGCAAATTACCCAGCAAAGGTAGGTTTACTTGTACTCGTCCAATCTTAACCCGTAATCCTTTTTATCGCTCTATGAATATTTCAAAGGCCGGCTACCAAGGTGCGGATCTAATGATCGACTGCCTAAGCTTCTGATGTTAGTTTGACTTATAAATATGTATGTGACGGTAAAAGAATATTTTTCTTACCAATATGATTTCCCGATAGGCATGACGACTAAAGGAAAGCCCGGCCGAAGGAAATTACAAGAGACGTGGTTGGTATGTTGTGCTTGTGTATTTATAATATATATTTTGTATTTCATCTGTCAATTATTTAAATTTTCCAGTTCTGATATCATAAAGTTAGGCGTCGAGCTCCGCTACTTAACACGTATTATCTCAAAATCGACAGGTAGGCGGAAAACGATCACTAGGTTCCCTCTGTCCCGCTATATAAGCGTTAACACGTAAAACAAATACACATACAAATAAAATAAAGAAATTTGGATAAATTTAAATACTTTTTAGTAGAAAGCGGTAGGGTTTTAAGAAGATTTTTAATAATCGCTTCTAACTACTAAAACCAAAAAAAAACATATTACACAAATATAATAAAAACGACAAACTCATTAAATATAATATTGAAATATTCTAACCAGACAAATTTCAAAATTGTAATTGCATATCACGAGATCCACTATAAGCCTTCGGTCCCAAATGGCACGAGTGCTCGCAATGGCTAAACCCATCCCCACCGTGGAATTTACATCGTGTCCCATATACTATACACGCGCGTACATTAAATTCGATCCCGAATTATGAAAATAGAGTCCTTAAAGTTTATGCTCCACTAACTGTCGTCTGGTTTTCGCTAGCTTAAAATTGCTTTTTGAATTTTTACATTCAAGAACATAAAGTGGTGAAGGAATATATAGGTAGGTAGTTGCTAAAAGTATAGATATATTCTTTATTGTACTAAACTTACATAAGAAAATAACATAAAAAAAATATTTTGTTCACAAAGTAATAGAGAATTTAAGTATTAGAGCGGCACAATCAACTTTCATATATATTTGTTATTAATCAAACAGTATTGAAAATGCTTAATAACTAAATAACAATTAATATATTATCTTTATTTATTTAATATACAAGAATACCATTTTTTATATCATTTTTTTTCAGTTATGCTTAAATCGAACACATATATAATATAATATATATAAATAAAAAAACTACATCTGACTGAAACACTTTGAAATTCAAATTTACGAGACACAATAAAAAAGAGAAATAGCTAAAGCAACTCTCAGAAAAGTAGTTGACATTACAAAAGTGGCAAACATTCTACAGAAGTTACAAGTGATTCTGTGTGATGACCACGATAACGCGGCGCTAGAGGTCGCTCCCGGTGTTTCCGAGCGCACTTTGTAGTATTGTGCTCTAAAGAAGTGTTTATGTGCGGACGTAAAAAAGTTTAACGGTGTTGCAGGCCGCCGTGTGCATCAGAGTGAAATGCGAGACGACTGAATCTGCCCAAAGGACTACCTCTTAGCCTAGGGCTGCGGCGGCTGGTTTACTTTAAATATATATATTCTCACTTTTATTGGTTAAAAATTATAATATCGTATATAATAAAAGCAACTTTGGCATAACATGCTTAAATGTATGTTGTCAGCTGTGTAAGTTGAAATATTTCACATATTTTTCTAATTCACGCTTCTTGTTCTATCGTTTAACAGGGTAAGCAAAGAGAGCTTAGTGTTAAGACACTTCGTTTTCCATTTTACCGCGCACTTTCCAAGCAGTAAAACTCAACGCGGTGCCTTATCTACCAGAGCTAAGAATTTAAATTAATTTAAGTATAATCCCCTGAATCGACCTAGAATAATCGCTTTTACTGCCAAAAAATCTTAAGCATAGATCATATATCATGCTTTATGAGCGGCTTATGCGCAGAGACACTTTCAGGTTTTATAAAAGTACAAAGATGACTGCCACAATGTATTGGGCAAATGTTTATTACATAAACATTTTCCCGGTTAACAAAACAACAAAGTGTCATGACACTTTGTATTGCCTACGTGCCGTTAACGAGATAAATAAGTGAAGAAGATAATGGACGTACAATGAAATAATCATGCAACAGGGAGCAACGAGCAACCCTGCGCGTAAGGTGGTTTAAGTGTACAACTGCCAGCCGTATCTTCACGACGATTCACTAGACTTCAGCGAAAGAATACAGAAAACTACCTCCACACGAAAACCACCCATATTTTACACATCCAAAACTTAATTTCCTTTGCACCACCAAAAAAAAAAGGTGAATCTAAAGCTTCCAGGTGTGATGTGCAAAAATAGCTCTTAAAAACAGTTATGTTAAGAAAAAGAAGTTTAATTTCCAGTGTATATAAGTCAAGTCAAGTTGTTAATTGAAGGAGCCTGGTGGTTTGGATTATGTCGAGTTTTTGCCTCGTTCCTGTATAATTACTTTGAGTGTTTCGACTAAGTCTGGGAAGTTGAGGCCAGTATTTTATGGAGAGTCGTTAAAATTCTATGGAGTGCTATTTCTTATACTAGTGAAGTTTGTCTTTCAAATATAGTGAAAGCTCGCGTTTAAATAACTCAGAGTTTAGATAAGTTTTAGAGAGCAATATTCTCGAGATCACCATTATATTTTTGTGTAATGTTATACGAATGAAAACAAGTAAAAATGAAATAAGACGCAAGTTTGCTTAAAAAATTGTTTATTTAATTATACAATGGTATGAGAAACACAAGGCACTTATTATTTTTAAATATCACCTTAAAATATTTTAAAGAAGAATTATATAAATATATTTTCTAAGACTAAGTACTAACTAACGAGATACCTAAATACCGTCTCTAAAAATCACAGTACACAGAACATATTTTATGTCTGTAAAATAATGTAAATTATTTAACTACATTTAATTCTTCATATGCTTTTTAGATTTTTGTTTTTCTTCTCTTCATTACACTTTTTTTGGGTGTAAGCTCTGTGGGCGGCGGTATCCGATCCGGCCACATACGCTCTATCATTTCCACTACACCTATTAGGAATATTAAACTTATACACGACTTGTAGTAATAAAAATATTTAAAACATTAACCGACGTTGGCACTAAATGAAAGTAGAGCTATAAATGACGTATTTTTTAGATATAGAGGGGCGGCACCTATGATTCTTGTAAGTTTCAACAGTTTTGCGAAGTAATACGAATCCATAACTAGCAATGCTGACATTTTTACACTGTTCCACTTTACCACTATGGCCTTCTTTTACTATCTAATTATTTAATTTTACCTCAAGACTTAATCTCGGTTAGCATACATCATTCTCCCAATTGACCTGTTCAAAAGTAAATCCATTCTATATATAATACTACTAAATACTATATTATGTATGTGTAATGTACTATATCTATTCAAAACTATAAAAAAATAATCTAGATATTCCCATGGTGAATCGAGTGTGCGAGGCTCACCAGTATATAGGTAGAAGTAAGAATTACATTAAACACAAGACAATCAAATGAAATCTCACAATTATCTATGTAACAATCTGAGACGATCCATCATTAACTAGCCCGCGAACAATGGGAACAAGATAATGACATCCCCAACATGATAATGATAATATCTTTTGTCAATTCGAATCAAACAGCCTGGATTAGTTCAATTAAGCTGAACACCCATTGTTCATTGTGATTAATTATCGAGGACTTCAATTGTTTTGGAACATTTTTTTTTTTTGGTCAATTGTTAGTATTGTAAATACTAATGATAAGAGCCTTAGTGACTTGGTTACCTCGTTCAACGCAATAATTGGATATGTGCTTAAAGATATTTATTTCTCAAAAAAGACTTCACAATCACTTACATGAGATTTACATAATATATTATAATTAAAGTTCACAAATTTAAAAGTCAATTTTAATTAGTACTTGCGAAATGTAACTTCATTTAACTTACGTACAAATAAAATGTAAATTTATATAATATTAATGTCTAGTGGGTAGAAATGTTCTTTAAGTATAAAGTTGTAGTTACAATGAGTGATTCTATAATATTTTGATAGTAACATGTTTGTTATATGTGTATTGAGGATAGCTTATGGAATTATATTAGAATTCTTTATTGTATTAGAATTTATATATAACAATTTTTATAAATATTCCGAATAATTTGTAATAATATGATTACATAATTTAGATTTAAAAACATTATGCGAGCTTATATTTCTCATGTCGTTGGGTAATTTATTATATAGTAGTAACCCGTCAAATGTAATATTTTTCTTGGAAAATTATGTTCCGACCTTCGGTATATCAAATAAACTGCCTCGGCGAATACTAAGATTATATATTTGTGAATTTGTGATAAAAAATGTATGCGTTGTAAGTGTATAGTTGCTCAATGTTAATAATTTTCAAATAAGTGAAAGATAAATAGTTAGATATTTATATCCATCGCATCCATCCATTTATTCATATAAATATTTCTACCACCCATCATGTAACAGATAAAAATTAATATCTTTAGATAAAAGAAAATACAAGAAAAAAATTATTGATAGGTTTTCCTTGCTTTTTACCCCAATATATCTAAGGATTTAAGAAAATATTATCATATTTGAAACTTAATCGGTTGACACGTATATTAAAACTGAAGTTTTCTGATGAAAAGTCTTTGAAAATCCTCCGGAGAAAGAAGCGTTTTACAAGTAAATAAAACTTGGATCATAACATTTGACGGCCGGTACTCTTTTCGTCGAGAGTATTTGTTGAAGAATATTTGTTTTATATTTCTCAAGCCGCAAGCAAAGTTTAAGAACAATGACAAAAATAATTGGAAGTATTTGTTTTTTTTTTTACTTTACGCTTGTATCCCGCATGTTCCATATATTTTTATTATAAACTTATAGATTAAATGTTATGATATTATAATTGAACCAACAAGAACGCTTTATTAATTAATATATCGATCAACTAAGTCTATTAATATTATATTAAGGCTGGGGAAAAATAAATGTTTGAACAAGATATGAATAATTTAAAACAAATTAATACATACACGTTTGTTTATAAATCATAACCCATCGTAGCGTAGTGGGACACAACGTGAGCGCGATGGTTGTGGATTCTATTCACACACGAAGGACATATTTTCACTTCACTTCCAAGCTTTATATATATTTATAAAGTATGGCAGCTTACAGTGTAAAGCTTTATCCCGCACATACCAGGGAATCTAAGAATTTAGAGTTTAAGACACTCCGTTCCCGTTCAGACATTTCCGTTCCACACTATAGGTTAGTGTTTATTATTGTGTTTATTATTTGTTATTTTCTTTTCCTAGTTTTTAGTTATTTAAGTCGAAATATGATGTCAAAGTGGCGAACGAAATTTTTTTACACCAGGGTCTCTCTATTTACCTTTACCTACGCAAAAACTTACTTTAAAAGCATGAAGTTTATATAAAAATCTTTATTTCAATTATATCAAAACTTCTCTTTTGCCTATTTCCACATAAAATATTAAATATATTTAGTAAATTTCCATAAATATAAAGAAAAAGAAGAAATATGATCAACACACGCATACCAGTTACGTCCAGCGTGTTCCCGCCTTTTTCCAATTTTGGACCAGGAAAAGCATCAGTAAGAGCTGTCACAAGGCTTTCATCTACAGGAGTGCCGGCTAATTGGAGTTCTCTCAATATTTCACGAGGTTGTACATTATCACATGTTTTCTTTTTTTCCATGAAGTAGACACTAATAAATAAAAAAAAATGATATTTATATTTCTGGACGCTGTGGATAGATTACATTGTGGATTCAGTGGTGGTGTTGCAAAGAATGAACACACTGACCACACGTGGTAGGGAAAAAATATATTTATAGGATTTTTTCTCGATCTGTAAAACTATTCAATAATAATAAAACTGCTTTTAAGTATATTGTTCTACTTTGTTTTTTTTTATGTCGACAAATTCGACATATTCTGCCTTGAATAGTTACTAACTACCAGAACAGAAAGATGAAAATAGGTTGATCCAAATATAAGGCGAGCACAAGAAAACAATTGAAATATTCATAAAATAACAAAAATACACATAATTAAAAGTAATATTAAAAAAATGCTTGGACAAAATTGAAAAAGAAACAACAAACTTACGACACGAATGCCGGAGAGCGTTGACTTTAGACACTTAACACGCCAAATCTCTAAAATCGAAGGAAAGTACCCTGCTACATGCAGGATACAGATTGAAGCTAGTACAAAATAAACTAACGCTATATCCACATGGTATTTCTTGGAGGCGCGGGCGGTGAGAAAGTCTAATCGCTTCAGCAAAATTACCCTGATATCCTGCACCGAGACCGTGTAGTTGTGCTTAACGAAACCGTATGTTATGTTGCACATTTTACGAAATTTCAACTGCAGCACCTCCTTACGTATCTTAAAAAAATAAGTTTTATTAAATTTTAAGATATACTTACATAAAAAAATACAAAAATGAAATAAAAAAACTATGAACTTGATGCTTAACCTTAACTTAACCTTAGTCTGCAAATTACATCATATACTCGTATATACTTATGGCATAAAAACTATACATATTATGAAAAATATATATTAAATATAAGGTTATTCAATTATATGTATTTATTAGCATACATAAGGAACCTTAAGCACTAGGTTCCCCACCTTCCCTTCCAATAAACAAATGCTTACTCTAACAAATTCCTTGTTAACTTCCACGTTATCCATAAGCAGGTCAGTCAATTTGACAGAACTCCTTCTCAGTTTTTCAACAAGGATTATAGCTCCTTCAGTAGTTAGCGGGTTGTAGGAAAGATCTAGAATACGGAGACTCTTCGCCTTTCTCAAGTTTTCGGCGATCGTTATAGCTGCTAAATCATCCAACCTATGGCAATGTAATTGTTGTAATAGTTCATTATAATAATTAAACTCTTGGAGGTACGTGTTATATATTATTTTTTCATCAAAATCATACGACTATGTTAAAAGTTATATGTGGATTGCAAGATATATATGAGACATCTTTCGGCCTTATACCCTATCCAATACTAATCACCACCTTAGTCGTAAAATATTCGTGCTTCAACATGATATATAAATATACACAAAAAAAAATATTATTCGTTTTTGTTTTCAGTGTCGAGTAAAGCAAACTGCATTATGAGCATTTGAAAAACACAATTGTTTTGAAATTACAGATAGTCAGTTTAATTTTATTTATATAATCTAAAATAGATTCATTCATCGTGAGGCGGTTATGGCACAGTTGCACCATGTCTGAGTCATCGTGGATTCGGTTCCCACTAAAGGATCAACGCTTCTTATATACCTTTATAAAATTGGACGGAGAGTGTAGAACAGAGTGTCTTAACATTAAGTTCTCTGCTAATTGTAATGATGGTCAAGCTGCTTTTTTAATTTGATTAATTGCTTTTTTAAATGTGATATAATAAAATAATAGTGTTACAACTGCTATTACCTGTTATTGCTCAGATTCAAAATTTGGAGTGTAGGAACTAAAAGTAGCTTCTTAAGAATTTTGCTTATGACAAGACCGTTCCAGGACATATTGAGTTCAACCAAAACGGCGCTATCGCTTAATTGGCGCAGAAGTTCGTTTACGCCTAAAAATGAAAAAAAATGTAAATGTCTGTCAACTTTTCTGTTCTTCTTTGTCTGTTTTTTTAATGAAAAGACATTCTAGTGACAGTTCGCTCTTAGTCACCAATAAATGAACTTAAAGCATTTTTTAATTTCTAAGCTGACCACACCAATTATAAAAATTTTCTTTATTATTTCATTAAAAGTATTTGTTTTCAAAAATATTTTTGATATCGACTTTAATAAGGCTTTTTGAACCAAGTCATAGGTTGGTGTAATATTTTTTTGTAACATTACACTTGAAACTAAAATATTAATACAAAGAAAATTAATTCATAATATTTTCTAAAGAGCAAGTAAGTATATGAAACTCTAACCATACTTTTAATTAAGAACAAATTTATTTCTATCAAAAATTAATTATAAGTACACAAATCTTCAATGAACATACAAAATAATAATATTCAAAAAAATCCAATTCAAATACCTTCTAAAAACTCAAATACTTTAATTTAAACGTGCCTTCATAAAAGTTTTACAACTGGCAAACTTTAAACCCTATCCGAACGGTTCAGCAAGGTGGATAAACGCATTTAGTTCGTTAATGACTTGAACTAGCCTTTGAGAGCAGACATTTTGTTCCAAGAGAGGTCCAGATGAGTTGTAGTCTTGTTGCCTTCAATGGCAGATGAAAACGCCGACGCTGCACCGGAACTCAGCTCGTTATAGCTTAGACTCAACCTTTTAATTAAAACGGCATTGGTACCAACTTAATTCTTGAAATAACTGACATTATTAAAAGTAGATGTTTCTACAAATGAGAGGTTTTCGAAGAGAGAAAGTAATTTTCAAAGATTTATTAATAAATATTTGACTGACATTAAATGTCGGCTCTATAGTTATTATTCTTTGAGCGAATCTATAAAATAATTCTAAATTTAAGCGTATATATAAACTAGAGTTAAGTAAAGTAAGTAAGGCTTAAGTAACTAGTTATAAACGGGCAAACTTACAAGGGCAGAAGGTCATTCTCTCTAACTAGATATAATTACAAGATTGTTTAATTAAATTCCTCTGTTTGTCCATTTATGGTATGTGACATTGCACTATCTGACCATGATATTTTAAGTTCTCGGTGTAATCCGTATATAGAAGAATAGGCAGAGGGAAACTATGAACCTAGTGTTAACACACTTCGTTCCCACTAAGTTACATCCGTACCCTACTTTCCGCCGAAATCTTGAGGCAACTAGAGCGAGGAATTGAAGTTATAAAATTTTTCATTTCCCCGAATGGGAATGAAACTCACAACCTTCGTAGTCGTCGTAGGCGTCGTCCACCCACGACCTATTAACAAAATATCAAAAATATTCCTAAATTTAATTTACTACAATTTACAAATTTGTTTTGTATTTAACGAAGTACGATCTAATTATCGCAATGTGATGAACCAGCGCCGGATGGGACCACAGCTAAATGGCCAACTTGATAATCTGGGAGTTTCGACGCGAATGCGTCGATTTCCTAATAATTTTACGATACGATGGGATTTCGATTACCATTGGAATGGGCTAGCAGTAATTTCCTATTTTCAGTGCAGCTTAACATATTTAGTCTATGTGTTGATAAATTTTCATAGGATTTAACTGCAATAAGTTGAGCTTTGTTTTGGTGGTAGCTGATCACTGTTTAAGTATTAGTGGGAAGTGCATATGTACTCAACACATTTCAATTTCAATTGGATAAAGTCGTATGTCTTTCTTGTATTATTTGTTTTAGTTTTAGTTAACTACGTGCAATTCTTGAGGACTTTGTAGTGAAAATCTAACTGCGGAAATGTTAGTGACTTGGTTCTCTCGCCACTCGTTACGCCATTTTTTAATTCGGCGGAGAGGTGAGAAAAGAGTAACTAAACATTGAGCTCTCTACCAACCTTAAAAAATAATATATTATTTATTTTATTAACAGTTAATTAACTATAAATAAAATTCCATATTTATTTATACCTTTTAATAACAGCACCTTTTACCAGCTGAGCAGCTAGATGCTCAAACCCTTCATCACCAATATTGTTGCGGGACAAATCGAGCAGCTCCAAAGGACGAGCGGTGAGGAACATAACTAATCTCCTGAGACCCTCCGCTTGAATCCTAAATTAATACCCGGCTATTGTATGAATCCGCAGTCGCATTCGTATGGGATGTCGAACATGCATAGGTGTTAGGGAAATTCAAATTCGGTGACCGAACGTGCTATACTAAGTTAGATTGATTTACAAAGTCTACGTTGGTGCTAGAATATATCTAAATATATCTAAATAATGTTAAGATACCCCGTTCCCCACTTTCTGTCAGATTTTTCAAGGCATTGAGTGTTGACTAGCGGAACTCAACGTCGAGATTTTTGCCATGGTGTCGGAGCGAAGAAATGAAAATATTAATATATAATAATTTGGAATTAATTGTGAAGTGGAGATCGAACCCACAACATTCGCATCACAGTTGCATCCTTGTGATCCTACCCCACGACGGCCTCTATCCATTAAAAAAATTTAAAAATTCCTTATTGATATTACAATATCACATTATTATAATATACCTGCATCCAGATAAAACCAGTTCTTGTAGAAACATATTTTCTCTGAGCATTTGACCGAGGTGATAACACGCGTCCTCGTTCAGGAAGTTTGAAGTGAGATCTAATCGTCTCACGTAACTATTGTAAGTGAGTGCCATGGACATCAGTCTTACCGTATTTGGATTAACACCGTAATACTATAAGAAAACATTGATTGTCTATACCTATGTTTTATTAAGTATTGATAGTATCGATGGTATATTCTTCATAGGTAAATATGAATTGTATATTCTTGATTGTGAAAAAAAATAACATCTAGCGAATAGGTCTCTCCTTTCTCTACTTCCCCATATTTTATCTAATTAAACAAAGTGTAGACCTGTTTTATATTTTTTTAATATCACGCTGTATCCACACAATAGCAGGGTACGTGTGGAAAACCAAGGAAAGTAGTAAGACACACCGTGCCCCATTAAGACACTTTCGTTCCACAGTTCCCGCCAAACTATTGAGGAAATCAAAATAATTCATTTCCTTTAGTAGGAAACGAACTCACAACCATTGAACTGACAGCCGTTGGGGTACGACAGCTTCATATTCAAAATATATTAACTTATTTCAAGGCTGTCGAAACAACACAACCTAAAGGGAGCTCTTACGGCGAACTGTATCAGAAAGCAATAAAGATTTCTATCCTATAAATGGACTGGATGTTGGCTGAATTGTAAATAATGGTGCTTACTTTCAAATCAATGGCCTCGGCGAGCAGCCCTCTGAGGAAACTTCTTACTGGACTCACTTTCATTTCCTCACATAAATCTAAATACAGCTCTTGGCCATCAAGTGGGTAGATTTTTCTTGGCTCTGCAATAGTAATAATTTTACTACACGAGTGTAGTTTAGTTGAAAAGTTATACTACATTTCCTTTAACTGTCGCTAAATATAAAATTCTTTTTATGTATTATTATTTTCGTTAGAACTATCTTTGCTATAACCAACGTCATTATGTTGACAAGTGCAAGCCCACGTCATAAAATTACATCAGGATGACATGAGAGGTACATATCGATTACGAGTAAGCGCATATTCCACCACAAACTTGGTTAATGAATCCGCTCCTGTGAACCCGGACAGAAGTTACTCTTTTTTTCAATGTTGATGATTTTTTTTTTACTATATCTGACCAGCTGGACTTACATATAAAGTAAAATAAACAGAAACAATTTTACCTGGATTTAGCAGAGCTTCTTTAATGCCTGGATCTTTGATCCCTGGATAATCATAATAAGTTGTAAGCGCGACGGCTGTGAGTTCTATTACAACACTTAAAATGCAGTATCTCGAAAGTTGCGATACACATGTGAAGCTTAAACAAACAATAAGCACAGATTAAAAGGAAAATAAAAATCAATAAGCATAAATTTTAAATTTAGCAAAAACTCATAATAAAGAACCTACACGATCAAAAACAAAGTTCAAAATCGACGAAACTAATTAAACAAACACCACCCGCTTATAAATGACATGTTTTTAAGCGTTTTGTAGTATATACATAGATATAGAAGTAAAAGCCTCGTGTGGCGCAATATCGCGTCGCCGTGTCAACATTTACAACTACGGCGCGGGAAAAGGAAGCTCGGCTTACCGATGCTATGAGTTTTCAAACGGGCGCCCCCTAAACACACAAGTATGACAAACTCTTGTATATATCGACTGTTTTTGTGTGTATTTTGATTTTTGCATAAAGTATATATAGTAAAAATATATACTATACATAAAACTCCGCGGTCCAACCGTCTGTCTGTCCGTCACCAGGCTCTATAACATGAACCTTAATAGTTACACAGTTGAAATTTTCACAAATGATTTATTGCAGCTACCGCTATAATAAAAAATACTTAAAAAAAGAATAAAACATTTGTAATGGGGCTCCCATACAACAAACGTTTTATAGATATGAAACAAAATCCGAAAAAATAAAAATTATAAGTATTTCATAGAAAAAAACTCAATACAAAACTCGGTGGGCGAGTCCGAGTCGCACTTAACCTGTTTTTTTTTTAATTAAGACCAGGCAAACGAGCTAGCGGGTCACCTGATATTAAGTTATTACTCCTATCCATGAACACTTACAGTTACAGAGTAATTATAAATGCGTTGCTTATTTTCAAACAGCAGAGAATCTAGTGTCATGACATTTCATTTCCATAGTCTATATGCATGAATGGGGATTGAAAATCCCAACCTGTATGTTTTCAGAGGCCATCGTACCTCGAATATAGATTAAGAGTCGCAACATTGAGTTCCACCACTCATCACGAGAATTCGGCAGAAAATCAGGAACGGAGTGTGTTAACACTGGGTTTTTAGTTTCCTCCTGCTTACCCTGCTATGTACGGAATACATCGTGAAGCATCGTGTTTTAAAAGTTTCAATATTTCGATCCGTGCAGTTTAATCAAACTTTCCCTGTGCTCACAACTCGACTTAACTAAGTATATGATAGAAAACATTTTTCCACTCGCTAGTATCGATTTATACAGACTATAAAATAAACATTGGAAATGGATATAAAATTTAATAGCAACGTTTCAAGAGAATCGTCTAAATTTTATTATTTTTAAAGTGTGTTTCTTACAAATTGTGTTATCCCATTAACCTTTATATTATATGTATGGAATCTTAATACGATGTACATCTATATATAGAATATATAGATGTACATTTTCTATAATATAGGTCAATCCTTAATATGAAATAATACTTAAAAATGTTAAAAAAAAATTTTTGATGCAAAATACATTTAATTTATTTATTTTTAGCTTAACACTATTATATATATTGCAAATAATATTTGTTTGGGATAAAATGGGCTATTTTGTTGCTGCAATAACACACAATAATCACTACAATATATTTTAGTGACGCAACGGCCTGAATGTAAACTGACTTAAATAAAAAATTATTGATTGAATAATTTTCAGTAAGCCATGTACATCAAACACACAATTTCTTAACAGCGGAGAATACCGAGTCTGAATATTATAGGTAAAGGAGGACCACGGAGACGTGTGTCACTATACTCTCCATGTTATAAAATACGTGTTCTCAAGATGAGATGAGTAAATTTAAGCGGTGACGTTTTTTTTATTTTTAATAAAACGTAGATCTCAAAGGATAAGGGTTACCTACAAAACATCGTACACGCATAAACATATTCATTTCTAATGAAGAGTGTACCTAAATAAATTAAAAACTTCGTATAAATTCGTTTTAAAAGATCCGTAACGATTTCTCAAACCTATTCAGTATTATTGTTGTAATTGCAATGATATTCAACTGGCAGAAGATTGAATACGATACAATCAAAGCGGTATTTAACTCTCGCGAAGTTGGAGATGGCTCTCAGTTGCCAAGAATCCGTACTTAAAATCGATTTGAGCTTGAAATTTCTCGTTAATCGATTCTGATTCAGCAAATTCTCGATTGAAATGGAGTTGCAGATTTCAACACGATTAAATTTGTAACGAAAGTAGTGTTTGCGCGGCCACTTCCCATGTGAGCACTAGTTTGTTTTGCAACTGACACATGTATGGTGGAGCTAGTAGTTTATATCGCACTAACGCTACGGCACTATTTAATTGATTAAAATCAATTAGTACTGGTTGGTAGAGTCAATTTGTTTTTATTTGTCTTGAGCTTTATCCTTTACGTTTCACCTGAATCTCTAACAAGTCTATATTTTTAACTGAACACATTGAAATGATTTGGAGATTACCTCTTCAATTTTTTTTTATTATCTTAATTTGTGATGTAATTTTTAAAAGAAACAATTTTGATAACAGCCGATACAGAATAGTTATTAAAATAATATTATACATTTAGTAAAATCAGCTTCACGCTGTATCCCACACACAACAGGGTAGGAAGAGGGAACCCAGTGTTAAGACACTCTGTTCTCCATTTTCTGCGATGCGGTACGGCGGTACTCAACGCCGCACTTTGCCTCGCCACCAGAGAAAATATGGAAATATAAATTTAATATAAATAAAATCTCCTCGAGTGGGGATCGAAACCACAACCACTTGATTGTACAGTCACACTTTGTGCCCCCGCCCCACGACTGGTCTCTATACCTATAGCATGTAAATGATATTGCTCAAATCTTTTCTATTTTCACAAAATATAATGTTTATATCATCACGTGAACACTCGCAAAAATATCCACTCGTGTAAATTTTAAAGAAGCCTAGACGATCAGTAAACAATACAAAGATTTAATTAGATTCCACGTCGCCCGTAGATTTGAATTACAGGTAATATTCGTAATTATTCATAAGTTGAGTGTTCGGCAGTATATCTGCTGAAGAGGACTGAAGTTGTTCGTGTACAGAAACCCAGTCCATACTAGCTGAATTAACATATAAATTGTTTTGAATCCGGCGTCTACATCCCGTTAAATTATTTCGCGAACTTTGCAAATTTACATGGTAATTGCTAAAACTCAAGATTTGTTGTTGAGCCCACGGTTGTGCGGTTAGACCAAATCTGAGTCAAATTACTGAACTAAGAACCGGAATCGGTTGAGGCAATACGATATTAATACTTTTTTTATATTAGTAACTTATCAAGTATAAAGATTACATTTATTATTTAATTCAATATATATTATCATGTACACTCCGCTCTTCCAACGTAGTTTCCAAACCCAAAACTACTATCTCTTGATAATCTCCCGTCCCGATCATGTCAACTTGTTCTGATTAAATGCAGTTCATCCTTAACCAAGTTCCTGGAATACTCTGAGGCTATCATTTCGCTCCTAACTTTCACTAATCTAAATAGTATCAATCCTACCTCAGCGCTGGCTTAATCGATTCTACTCAACGCAATTCTACATCTGGACAATTACACCCCTAGTAGTTTCGACTTTGAGTCTAAGTTGTAAGTTTTAGAACGCGGCCAATGTGTGAATATATTTAGTTATCTTATGGCAAAAATAAAAAAAAGTATTAAGTTTATGCAACGTTTATGTAACGTTCCAGGAGGCGCAGGTTCAAATATCGCTGCGATAAATTTTTTATTCGTTTTCTAAAAAAGTAAGAATAATAAATTTAAGCATTAGCAATGGTAAGTATACCTAATATTCCAAGTTAACGAAAGTTTAATAAGATATAAGTTGCACCACCGCGTACGCTTTAAGATACGAGATATCCAAATTCAATTCGAGGGGTTGGAGCACAATTCTACGTGTTTTGAAAGCAAGCTCTGTGATAGATGCTTTTCTCCGAATGCATTTTCAATTTATTTTTATCCTTTTTTAAGCAAGACTACTATAGCAGGTCTGGGTGAGATTTGGAGATATTGTTGTTTGAGTGTATTGTAAGTTATTGAAATTACATTATTAAATTGCATTTCTAATCATTTTAATATATATATTTTTTATTGAATTTAATTATAAGTTATCATCTTAATGTTGTATTGTCTGGTTAAGTTGAGCGTTGTTAAACACTTGTTCTGATAACAAGACAAAGTGCGCCGTTGAGTTCCGTCACTCACCACGGAATCTCTCCAAAATCTCAATTTCTGCAACATTGTATGTCTTAATTGGCACACGGAGCATTTTAACACTAGATTTCTTCTGCCTATATTGCTATATACGGGCTAATAAAAAAAACATATAGTGATGGTTTCATATAACCGTTTACGAATATTTTCATAGTTACATTACCCCTACTATAATTACTAGAAACTTGGACCAAAATAAATATAATATTTTTTCCTTAAATTTTCGTGAAGAAAACAGACAAGTACCTTAAAAGATATAAAATAACAATGGGTTTTAAGTGTCCGCCGACTCTGGTAATTTAGTAGCTGACAATACAAATTAAGAAGGCTAAGGTAAAAAGGCCGTCTCTTGTTGGCTGTACAATTAAAAATAATGAGCTTGTCCAAATAGCTTTGGAAAAATTTCATTGTGTACGTTGCAATTTGAGCGCTGATTTTATATTTTGTTCATACAATTGTAGTTTATTCATTTAGATAGTTAAATATAAACGATATTCAAAATATAAAAATTTAAATTTAATTCAATCAGCTTCACGCTGTATCCCGCACACAGCAGGGTAGACAGAGGGCCTCTTATTTCTAATATAAAATAATGTACAATGTTTATTGTTATATTTTGTATAACATGAAATAATTTTGCAATTAATATTTGTATATAGTACAACTGAATGCTATAATAAGAAACTTTTAATCAATTTATATTAATTTAGTTGTATCGTTGTTATGCAACGGGACTCGGGGGCAATTTTATATATATTTAAATTATTTTAATTTTCATGTTCTGTTACACAATTGGATAGAGCAGTGATAAAGTCAGCCTCTCAATACGCAACGTCTTAAAAAAACCGGTAATTTAAGCTTGCACTCATTTTGTGTGAAATGAACTGCAAATTTTGCAACTTTTTTTTCTAAGTATTTTCAGTTTTCGCATTTTAATTTATTTGTATCGTAAGTTCTTACTTCTCACCAAATTTCGTAACTGTAAGTCTACCGGAAATACCCTATAGGTTTTGATTACGCTGAGAATTTCATGCCAAATGCAGCAACAACAATGCACAGAATTTACGACTATATTTTAATTGCGTAGACCATTGATGTAAATATATAATATAATTTTTAACTTGACACATTAGAGATAAATGGTCTTGACACACGCACCGACCGACGGCCGGACCACAAAGTGAATGAAGGTTCCGTTTTTTCGACGGAACGAAAGAAAAAACTACTATTTAAACAAAATAATAATCACTTATTTGTATCTACTTCATTATAATGTACAATGTACAAATGTTGTATTAAGTACTATTTCATACTTATTTACAACATTTATTTGTATCTTAGAAAGAGTGTTGACGCAGCATCGCCAGCAGACCAATCAGGTCTCAACGGTATCCGGTAAATATTCCAAATAACTTTCGGGTGCTCATAGTAAATCACTTATTACATTACACTTTATCCACGGTGCTCGCAAATTAAATTCTAACGAGATTAGAGGGTCGATGAGTTGACAGGTGACGACGGTGCTCAAGTACTCTGGGCTGAAATCGAAAATCACCTCAATCTGAACCTGACTTACCCTCACTAATTTCTTCATTGAATTTTTTTTCGGTACGTTTGCTGGTATAGTAGAAATATAAATTAAATGAATTACAGTAATTGTCAAATTTTAAATTAAAGTAAATTCTTCAACGTATTAAAGAAACTAAGAATTATTTTAATATTATCTAAAATAATATACGCATACTATACCTACTTCGGTACAACGTTACTACTTCAAACAGCCATGTCCGTCCAATCAAAAAATCTGGCTACAGGCCAGACATAGTAAAGAAATGAAATACACCCTAGATTTTAGAAGATTGTAAATTTCACGTAACAATAACTCACGGCGAGAGAGGAATAACTTAGAACAAGTCAGGGTGAAGTTTCAAAGACAATGAATTGTAATTTTGTGTAGAAATGTGAAGACTAAACTTCTCACAACTAAGTGTTTTCAAAAATTAACAACAGTGGAATTTTAGTTTGTTTGGAAAATATATGAGTTTTTGGGTTTCACATATTACTCAGAATAAACTCAGAATATTGGAATCAAAAATAAGCTTCATTGAAAATGTATTTAAAATACTGGTCACGTGCGAGTCATTCTAATCATAATATTTCAGAATATCAGAATTCCGACCTCCATATTAGAATTATAAACATTAAAAATAATGACAAAGAAATAAATGAAAGCTAAAAAAGAAATCCAAAAATCTAAATAACACGATATTGAAAGTGATAAGTGCATATTGCTGAAGAAAAGATAAATAATCGAGATCAATTTTAAAGGTAAAACGACGTTTCTGGCGCATATAGCGTAATTTTTAGTAAGAGGTCACAAGGGATCTTGGAACGTAATCAAATAGTGAAGAAGGCCAATTTTCCGTGTGGTCGCCCCGCACCTCGTGCCACGGTATTGGCCAGATTAACCTGCTGCCTTTCCTCCACAATGACCGCAAATTGGGAATTTATCTTTATATGTTTTTTCCTTATTTTATTTCCTTTTCAGGGTTCCGTACCGCAAAAGATGAATATAGAACCTTTATAGGCTATATGACTTGGTCATGGCAAGACGACAGGACAATTTATCTCGAGATCGCGTGGAAGGATCAAACTGAAATGAATAAGAAGTGTTTATTTAGTGTTCCCTTGAAACACAGAAAAAATGAATCTTCTAAGTTAATGCAACTAAAGGGGGGGGGGGGTCACTTATGCATCTCGTCATAAATTTGATACGTAATCAAAACCTATAGGTTTTCAGTACACCTATACTTCCCGTCGAAATACAATTACGAAATTTGGCCCGAAGTGTATATAGGATAATGATTTTTATTTTTATTATATTTCTTACTCTATCCAGCACATGTAGAGGGCACATGCACTCCGTTACAAATGTACATATATATATAAACCTAATGTTAAAACAGTCCATTCTCATTAAGGCACTTCCGTTCCCCACTTTCCGTTGACTGACTAGCACATTTCTGCCCCTATACCACGACGACCGCACTACATATTATATTTTACCATAGGAAATCAATATAATGGAAACCATTGTAGAACAGTTTTCAATAGTCGCATCGCATGCGGTAAACGGATTGCGATGTCTAGTTAGAACGAATCAAATCTAGATGTAGGCAGCTAACTCGATGCGATCTATAATTGAGCTGTTAGCCTCCAATCCGCGGGCTTTGAGTGCTCTTCGCCTTTTTCACCTTTGAAATATTGCCAATTCAGGCATTTAATTCCAGGATTCCTTTTTACATTTTTTTATTTTATATTGTTCATAAATAAATTTTTCAACGATATTTTAACATACAAGAGTTTTTGTGATCTTTTTAAACAAAATATGTATGTAACTGACAAAGCATATTTTTAGTCTTAACACTATATTTAGCCTCAAGTAAAAAAATTATTTTCTAATCAGCACGAAAATAAGTAGTTATAGTAGGATAATCCTCATCGTCAATATACAAATATCAACAACTAGACTATTTATTTATATTGTTCTTCTTGATATATAGCTTAAGCGGTTTTAGTGATATTAAAGCTTATTTTAATACCCTGAATTCTCTCATATGCTTAACGAAAATAAATAATACTCTCTGTTTTCACATTTCGTGGCTTTTTCCACCACAATTTATTGCATGAACTAAAAATATATCCCAGCTATTTAAATAAATTGCCAACAAATAATATACTTTTGGGAATAAACAACAAATAAAGTACATTTACACAACAAATAAAAGTCATGTTTAGAGTTAAACTGTAACGAAATATAATACACAATGGGCTTGTAAGAGTAACGAACGTGTACTTTTTTTTATTATTTACCAAAATAACTGATATAACACGCCATTGTCAAATTTACGGAATATCATAAAAATCTACGTATATCACATATTGAGATTGCGCGCTTTTACAGCCTCATTTCGTGTAAGCACATTTGAAAAAACGTATTTAGCGACCAAAATGCCTGATTTTAAACACGGTTGTGGGTACGATCTCTATTCGAAAGAATAAATAATTTTGACTCTTCATTCTGACAAAACAAGCACCGTGTTGAGATCAAAAACCCAATGAGCTCTGTCGATTTCAGCAAAGCAATTACAGTGTCTTGACGCTAGGTTCACTACACGTAATCTGCTGTAAGCGGGATTAAATTAAACACATTACATGTATTTTTTACATCACGCTGTATCCCGCATACAGCAAGGTGCCTACCGTACCTACTCTAGTGTTAAGACACTCTATTTACAATTTTACGCCGAATTCGGGAGGCATTGTTTGTAGAGTGACGGGACTGTAATGCCGCGTTTTGCCTCGACACCAGAGCGAAGAAATGAACATATTCAATATTTTATTTAATCGATTGGAAATGGAACCCACAACCTGTTGCGTAAAAACATACCACTGAATCAATAACTCAGTCTAACATTTTTGTATAGCATTATCACCAACAGAAAATTATAGGTATCTATTATTAAACTAGGAAACGATAACGGTATTTCATTATTCTTTCACATGTTTATGTTCATATAAATACGATGTTACCTACAGGCGAGTTTGTTGTTACTGATTAGTCTAAATGAGTAATCATTGTTTACACAATTAATTAATTTACAAACCAAATTTAATATTACTCTTCGCTAAACCAAGATTTCACATTCATTTTAGATTTCAATTATTAAAATATCCGAATGAAATCGTTTTTCTTAAATATTTACGCCCATATGTTCATGAATTGTACGTAAATCGCTTGTTTGTTCTTTTAATGTCCGACTGCACCCCAACTAAGTCATCATGACTTTTAGTTTTTGAAATATAATTCCGGAAATATATAAAATATAATAATTTCAAGTTATAAACTTGGCAAAACTGAAGTAGATGTTGCCAACTTCCCACTCGCCTACTTTCAAACAATATAAAAATTAGAACCTTCACATTAACATACATTCATTGTGAAAACAAAGTTCTTAATGATAACGTCGACAGAAAATACAAAGAATATATAATATTTATACATCTGAGGTTTCTTTATAGAACATCTCGAATTCTGGCGGAACGCGGAGAACGGCGTCACTTAAAAACAGGTTCGCTCTACTATACAGGAAATACAGCGTGAAGCTAAAGAATATCCTACAACCGTTACACATTATAATATTCAAGATTTTTTAAAAATTTTGTTTAAAATGTATACGTTGAAGAAATAACTAATATACAAATACATACATATATAAATACAAAATTTCTGCTTTTCATAATTTGGAAAGCCAGCGCTCATTTTGTTTAATAAAAGAAATCTCAAACGAATTGCAATTCTTGACCATTTTTAAAGTTAACTTAATGAAATACCACACGAGCTAGAAGTCCGCATATTTATATTTAGCTCATACTCAAAGAGATTGTTGAAAAATTAAAAAAACAACTTTGTTATTACAAAACCAGTCTCCCCCTACTCTTTGTCGTTTATTCGCAAGCAAAGTGTATTTAAATTAGACAGTTGCCAATCCACAGTATACTAATATTTCGTATATCTAAACTAAAATCTTAAGAATAGCAAATTTTACTATTAACATTTTTAAATTGTTGTTTATTCCACATTTAGAAAAGAAAATTTATATTACTTTTATGAAATATATTATATAAAAATTGAATGAGCACGCGGGTTCATATCCCGTTGGTAGGTTTAAATTTTTGTTATTCTTTCTACTTTTCTTTAGTTTTTCTAAAACTTTTTTACTTTATAAATTATTCATAAATTTAATTGAATCTTTAATTTTTGAATTAACTATAACAATAAGAATACATTTTTATTTATAAATTTGTCATTTACACAAAGTACTTAATTTAAAACAGGCCGGCTTCTAAATATTTTTATGTATCTCTGTATATTAGCGGGGTACGTAAAGATATTAAGAAATGAAAATCATTTTTTTAGTTTCAGGCTGTATCCTGCATATAGCAAACCTGGAAACAAGTGTTAAAACACTCAATTCCCCATCAGACACTTCCGTTCACAACGTTCCGCCGAATTATTGAAATAATACGTGGCTTAGTGACGCACCTCAGTTCCGCGTTTTGCCTGGTTACCGGAGCGAAGAAATGAAATTATCGCATTCCCTCGCGTGGGAATCGAACCCACAACCATCCCGTTTACAGTTGCATGCTTGTGCACCAGGACGACCTCTAAAAAATATTTTAAACGAAACATAAAATATTTTAAATAAACATTATCTAGGCTATAATTTAGCCACACCACCACCTTCACTAACTACTAGTTACAACTAACTACACTATAAATGTCAAATAAGCTAGTTTTGTTATTTAGACTCAACATAAAGCAAAGTCGAAAAAAAGCAACAAGCGAATCCTGTACTGATCATTTCATTAATCACTACGATTACTTCGAATCGGTGATGTCACATACCAGTAGCGCTACAGAAGATCGAAGCTCACATCAAAACTTAAAAGCTTCCACATTGAAATCTCATACGTGAGCCTTTATTAGGCAATACAGAGCTATCAGCGCCAGTCTCGCCCCTCAGGGCTACCGATCTGTGGTGATCTGTTCCATCGACACTTGATGCGATCGACTCGATATCTAGATTGTACTTGATTGTAACGGTTATATGACAGTCATTTTCGCATCGCATCGCAATCATTGAAATTTTGATTGTTTAACACTAATAAATATTTAATAGATATTTAAATACTTTAATAACATAAAATTCGAGGGTCTTTTGGTCTTATAAAGGACTATACAATGTCAATTGAATAAATATTAAGCAACATGATCCGTCACTGGGTCTCTTTCAGTCTGCTTAACAAATACAGAAAATGCGTGGTGACAATAGTAAAACTTTCTGATACAAACTGTGTTACATTAGTTATCTAATCCATTTCAAATATATGTTTTTTTTTCAGCTTTACGCTGTATTCCACTATGTAAACTAGAGTAGACAGAGAAAATCTTGTGTTAAGATATTCCGTTTCTCACTTTCCGCCGTATTTGCGAGGCACTGCGTGTAGAGTGGCGGAACTCAACGCCTAACTTTGCCTTGTTACCAGAGTGACGAAATGATAATATTAATAAAAAATAATTCATTCCCTCGAGTGAGACTCAAACCCACAACTGTCAATCACACGATCAATATTTGTTAAAAATGGTATGTTATTAGATTTTAACACAAAGATTGGTTTGAATGTCCACGCACTTTTGACTATACGGAATGGTTTTTTTATATTATTAAATTAGTAATAATTCTATTGTTATTTGATAATAAAAGTAAAATGTTTTCCCACATCCTAAAGGAATATAGAATGTCCTAAAAAATAAGCAATGCCAATAATTTATTACCTAAGTAATTATGAAACCGTAAATGCCACATAATTCAGCTTTATCTCAAGTAAAGGATAATCCTCAGGCTAAATGTAGTAAAATATAGTGAAAATAACTCGACACTTTGCTCATAATAAACTGTCGTACAGTTTTATTCAAGATTCATAACTTCACATGTCCCAACCCTGCGCCAGGGAAGCTCGTTAAACGTAGAAGTGCCACTAACGACGCGTCCTCCCGTCTTGACGCCTGTCCAATTTGCGTCAAAACATCCAGAGATGTCGTAATTCTCGATGAGAAGACTCAACGGTTAAAAATCTAATTGTATATAAAATTTGTAATGGTATGACTGCAATTATATATACAGAACTTTTTAATTTGTGACGGTAGATTTTACACTTTTTACCAAACAGCAGATATAAGGAGTGTTCCTAATGCTAAGTCACTCCCTTCCCTACCCTTCACTGCATATTGTGAGTGACGGAACTCAACGCCACACTTAGCCTGCCGGGGCGAAGAAATGAAATTGATTTCTTGTAATTTAATTTATAATGTCATGTAACCTCTTCATGAGATGTACTGTTATATCAACACACAATTACGTGATACGTGGTATAGGAAAAATTTGACATTTCAATATATCGATATTATATTACAATCACTTCTAAAAACTGAAAAAACTTATAGACAACTCAATCTCATTGCTGGTTAAGTCACTAAAGAATATTAAATTATCTTTTAAGAATATTGTATTTTTTTATCATGTTGCTACTATGTATCAGTAATATACTAAAAAGAGAATATTATACGGCCCAATATAAAAATATAATATATTTTTATGTAGAACCCCACACGCGTCCAAGAATGTTATATACGAATATAAAGCTGGTAATACACATAAATAAATGATCTTGGGCTTAAAATTACTTTCAGGCAATTTGTCAGGAAAAAGTGTCCCGCCGAAACAAATGGTCCAACCTTTTTCAGCCAAACGGTATTTTCTAATCTATTATTTTGCACATATTTTTCTTGCATTCAATTATTACTTTACATGTTAATGTTCATTTGTTAATTAAGAAATATTAAGCTCACAATATGAAAAACCATTTACATTAAGTGTACAAAAAAAAATAAGGTTTAAATAATAGTTTATTGGTGGTCAATAATAACTGTCTATGGGCTGTCCGGAGTGAACTTAGCGACAGACAACGCGACAGCAATGCAAACCTATTATATTATATATTACTTATAATAAGACACTAAAAGTAAATCACAAACATCAGTTAAAATCAAATAAAATAAGATTATTTTATTTTCAACCAACGCAAGGAACTCAGCGGGACTTTTAGATTCATATTGATTGACAATGATACATTTGAAATAGAGTGAAAACAAGCACCATTAATACTAGGCAATTATTAATTAAAACCAAATGTCAAAATTATTATTTAATATTTGTTCACAAGTACCACCTATATTTAAAAACGGGCTGATATGATGCAAATATAAGTAGTTAAATATAATTGTCTTTCATATCTTGTGATTAGTCTTCATATTTTATAAATATTTCACAAAGACTAAATGAGTCCTTAAAGTACAGGGAGTTAAGGTGCAGTCCATAAGCGTATCTTTCGCCAACGGGAGTCCGGACCTTCAAAAATTAAGAAATCTTAAACATAAGATTTTTTAAATATTTTATTTGTTCCACTAACTTGTTATAAAATATCAATGGATGATGGTTTTTTGTATTTCTTAGCTAAGTGTGCATTTGACGTAGTACGAACTGTTACTACACGCAACATTTATACCGTACATTATCATAAAGCAAATATATAAAAATCCGTCACATAATAATATTATATATTACGTTGTGAAAATAATAACTTTTCCAAAAAAAAAAATCTTTTCATCTCAGCGCACGCATTAGTGGCTGTTATGGCAAATTGGGCAAATCGTAATCGGAAACCCATAGTAGGGTTCCAACGAATATTTTTATGGGTGCAAGCAAGGTACCTGCGAGTGTGTGACTCGTCGATATTTCAATTGTTCCTTGGACCGACAGACTTTATGGGCGGCGTCAAGTGACGTCGTAATAGGGACGCAAACATTACCCTTTCAAATTGAATTTCGTGCAATTTATCAGTCAGCTCTGATAAAATACGCACCCCCTCACCCTCACCCTCGCCCCTTCAAACGGTTTAATCTGAAAAGTGTTATTTATTTAAATGACATTCGAATTTAAAGCTTATCAACGCGAAGATTGGAATGATTGGGTGTTGAAGAGTTAGTGTATTGGGCTTTTTTTATTATTTAGATGTTAGCTTTTTTTTATAATCTATTTTTTTCTAATATAATTTTTTTTATAAACCTATCGCTTTAATATCATTTATTATTATAAAAGTTAGTCAACATTTTTCTTAATCAGAAATAACGAATTGACTAATCTGTTTAGTTTTTGATATCCAAAAAAAAAGCTAAATAATTGTTATATTGAAAAAAAAACTATTACAAACGTATACGTTTATATTATATTTTCCTACATGGTTTTTCTATTTCAGTATTTTAAAAGTATCTAGAAAAGTTGGAGCAAAGAAGCAATATACGCAATGTGTCCACCGACTCGTGAAACTTCTAGTTCGAAACTTTGAGATGTAACGCGATTAAACTTTACTTTGACATCCGATTATATGCTCCTTTAAGTTTATATCTGC
The DNA here is from genome assembly GCA_037355905.1 of Heliconius aoede. NCBI lineage: Eukaryota > Metazoa > Arthropoda > Insecta > Lepidoptera > Nymphalidae > Heliconius > Heliconius aoede. The sequence goes on from JBAIZZ010000220.1 coordinate 1,778,294, forward strand.
TATAAGCATCATATGGAAAATGGAGATAGGAGGAAAAATCTTTAATAATATTAATGTGTTATTTTCACGGTTCCGTCAACAGATTATAATAAATTCTAACTTCTAAATGAACAATATGAATTTCGCAACATAATCAGAACATATAAGATATTTCCAGTTAAATTATTAAAATTGACATGAATTGAAAATTTAAACTTGAAATTTTTAAGTAAACGGTGCTTTTTGTGGTTACATTATTTGTAGTTAGGTTAGATTAAAAAACGCGTATTTCGATACTATAATAGGAGGACAATTAATAGAGACAAATAAAAGAGTACTTCATTTTAATCTAGAATTATGAAATTTGGCAGCTTACATCTACAGGTATAATATAATAAAAAACGAAAAAATCTGAAAATCATACATTTGTGGTAAAATCGCTTTAAAAGGGGAACAAAATTTGGTATTAAATCCGCTAGATCAAGTTAGGTATCAGAAGTAAAAGGCTCTTGGATAAGTTAAGCTTGAATTTCAGTAAAAGCTAGAGAAGTCCAATTTCTGAGACCTCTAATTACTTAAACTAAAAAATAAAAAATACTTGCCTCCTTCAATTCTTCAAACTACAACCTTAATTTCATAAATATTGTGAGACCTTTGTGACGCTGACTACTAGTAGTTGGAACTCTATTAGATTGTAAAACCTTTAGATACGTAACCTGTGTAGTGTGTATATAACGACGCAAAAAGCTCTATTTCCATTACAGCTATTTTGTAAATAAAACGATAATAATATACCTGCAATAGATGCAACGTTACTGAGATACAAATAAAATGAACAATGGACTCGTTTATTTCATTAACACATTCGTTTATTTATCTCTTGTAGAGACAAAGAGCGGGTATTTATAGATGAATAATATGCTCTTATGGGTTTTGTTGGCACTTTTGCAATGAAACTAAACAAGATTTGTTTAATTAAAAAAAAACAAATGAGCTTCACGCTGCATTCTGCATACAGCATGGTAGGCAGAGGGAACCTTGTGTTAAGACATCCCGTTCCGATTTTTTAAAGGCTATATGTGTTACCGTATGGCGAAACTTTACGCCAAGGTTTTTGCCTGGGTGCCAGAGCAAAGAAAAGAAAACATTAATTTCCTCGGGTGGGGATTGAACCCACAACCGTCGCGTTATAGGCACACATATATATTTATAGTTTGTTTAATAAATGCAATATAAATCATTTTCAGTCATACGAGTATATCCAAAATGTAAGGTATGTAGATTTGTACAAACATATATTATAATAATGATATCTCGATTCTCGAGAATAATATATGAACATCAAAAATAGGAATTATGCATTACGCATTGTCTCAATTGTCAAGGTATCACTAGGTTCTCGAAAGATACCTTAAAAAACACAACAATATGTAGTTACAGTTAAAAAGAAGAACGCTTAGACAGGACTAAAGCAAAATCTAGAAGCAAATCTTCCACAATGTGCAAGTATGTAAGTAAAGAGTCAGGAGTGACTCAGCAGTGCAGCACGCTCACGGATGGGAATTTACAATTTTTAACACGAACAGCGCTCAAAGTTTGATGAGTTCGACACACGGCATACAAGCGTCGACTTGCACAATAGTTGTTTCTTCTTGGGAACTAGCTCTTACAGTTTGGCGCTATTATTTCTTAAACTTTCACATGGGACTCTGTTTACATTGCTTAAATTATCTGAAATAATACTATTTTAATGTATAAAGTTTAATTAAGATTATTCATATTTTAATCCAGAATTATATTCAAATATTTTAATTCACACAATCGATTCTGTGAGCTTTTCAAACATATATTATTTAAAACACTGTGAAAATGACGCCAAGACTGCATTAATTCAATACAAACATTTCAAACATATTATTTGAAAAATAAATGTTATTTATTTAAAGTGGCTGAACACAAAACCGAGGCGGTCAATACCGTTGTATTTGCTTTATTTATCTGTTACGACCACGTCCGGAAGTGCCGCCATGTTGACATGCCCGAGACGTGCTATTGGCAACACTCCGACGAATTGAGGCGGAAAATGAAAATAGTTTTGACAGAGTATGAAACTTGGAGTTTAACTCGGCTCTCGTACACCGATATGTGATATCAAAACATTTTTATATTAAGTTAAATTGCTTCTGTGAAGTAAACTCTATAATGGATTTAGCGAATTTTATGTAAGCGATGTTAGTTTCTGCGCGTAGTTTCACCTGTGTAAAGTTAGAAATTTCATTCTGTTTTAAAAATAATTGGTTAAGAATTTCTTTAGCCATGTCTTTTGTCGTATGTACCATCCCATCAAAAGCATAAATGTGAAATGAGAGCCAAGTTAGTAGCTCAGATTCACCAACAAAAGAGAGAGAGAGTCAGTCACAAAAATGCAAGTTTTCAAAACTTTACTATATCAGTAGTAACCGTTTGAGTTAAATTATTGAAATTAAATTGAATTATTGATTATTTATATACATCACAGTCTAGGGGATTTTTTATACATAAACTATTTTTCATGTATGTAGAATAATTGGTTTACGGGTTTTGAAGGGCTCAAAAGTAGCTTCAAATGTTCCGTATAAAAGACACATTGCGCGTTTCCGTCTTTCAACTTGGCGAGACACGGTGACAAATATTATTTTTGCATAAAAAATATTTTTTGTTATACAAAAATAATATTTTTTTGTTTATTATGGACATTTACATACATTATGTCGGTGTCAAGGTTATGCTACAACAACCTCACTTCAATATCAAATCAGTAAGCCAATCAAGTACTAATCTGATTGTTTTACTTGGCACCGACTTGAAAAATTATAAAATATTTTTTTTAACAAAATCAAAATACGTTTTACTTTAGGTAAAATTATTTTTTTACTTTTTATTTTGTTCTTCGTAGTCGAAGTGTTTTTTGTTGAAAATTAATTTATTTTACGATTTTAAGTGATGAGTTGGATGACTTAAAAGGATGCTTCTCAAACGAATGGTGGTGGTGGTAGTGGTGGCCCTATATCAAACTTCAAGTAAAAAAAGTTGGCAAAATATCGAGTTATTCCTCCATTTGTCGCACACATACCTAAAGCAAATTTAAGACTTATGTGATTTTCTCATAGATACCATTGTCAGTTATTTACCAAATAAAATTTGTCCAGACGGGAAGCACTATCTTTCAAATAAAAAAATCATCAAAATTGGTTCAGCCGTTCAAAAGATATGAGACAAATATAAAAAATACAGTCGAACTGATAACGTCCTTTTATTACAGAAATTGGTAAGTAAACTTTTCATACCTTCTAACAATACTTCCCAACAAGTCCGCGTGATGGCGCTGAGTATACTCGCGTGTATCAGTGTGTATCGTATAATGCATGTAGCGGATTATAAGAGTTAAATTTGTATTAATTAAATCTTTTAAATTCATTTAACTTTTTTTACCTACCAAATTGTTAAAAAATAAAAATATGAATTTGAGATAATGTTAATAATAATATAATTAGTTAAGTATACGTTATTTCTGTTAAAGCATAGCGTCCAATAATTTCTAGAATAATTCATTGTTCTTTAGGTTTAACTGAAACCATACTTTTATATATAAAACTTTAACTTTTATATATAAAATTTCATTTCCACACGATTCATATAAAAAAAATAAAAGTGCTTAAAGTTGTGGGATAGTCTGATTTTGGTTTGGCCATTTTATTATGAAATACACTCAAATATAAATATTTAAAATTAACGACGATAGAATGAGTCAATTTGAAAAATGCGCCATCTTCCACACAATTTTGAAACTAATATTGACTATGATGTCTTTATTTTTTTTTATTATTTTATTACGTTACAAATATTTTATTAATTACTCAAAAAATACCTTATTTAGTTATAATTACTTATAATAATATTTTATTATATTTTATTATTTTAACAACAACAACAACAAAAGAACACCAAACAAAAGAATTTCTGAACGCTATCTTCGAATATGACAACTGAGATTAACAGATCAGCTGCCAAGTTGTCATAAAATGTCAGCCAACAGGGAAATTAACCTTGTTCAGGCTTATTCGGAATTAAACAAATTCTGCCAAAGCGGAGACTATGAGAGAGCTCTAAAAGCTGCAGGGAAAGGTAATTAACCGAACGAAGCTATATTTCATTTACAAATTTCTGATTATTTAAAAAAAAAATTGTTGATATACACCCATGTACAGTAGAAACAGATTAACATAAATTATTCACTTTCATTTGGAATAAAATACATTATATCTACTATCTACAGTAAATATGAATGTAAACATTTCTAATCGAAACTTTTATTAAATATTTTAAGAATGTATACGTTTTTAAGCATACTTTTATTTTAAGTTAATTTGTTAAGACATATTTTGTTTTCAATTTCAGTCCTGCAAATTGCGCCGAATGAGCAAAAAGCATTCCATTGTAAAGTGGTTTGCTTCATCCAACTCCACAACTTTAAGGAGGCTCTGTCCGTTCTATGCAACACCAAAAATGCACTTTTGGCAGCGGACTTACAATTTGAAAAAGCCTATGCTCAGTACAGGCTGAATTGTCCAAAAGAGGCCTTAGAGACAGTTGATAGTGTTTCAGAACTAACACCAGCTTTAAAGGAACTGAGGTTGCTTTCTTTTTATTTATTTTTTTACTACACACTGTATTATTCCATATATCGGGAAGATTGAAATTAGTGTTAAGATACTGTCCCCCAGACAACACTTAATTGTCGAGAAATTGCATATTCATTGATGGAACTCAACATTATCTTGTTACCAAAAAGAGGAAAATAATTAATTTGCCTGAGTCACATTCAAACTTATAAACCACACAAGAATTTTCATGAAGTTAAAGTTTACACACTGAATTCTTATACTATTTACTGAATTTGAACATAAGAAAGTAATCTGAAATCCTTTTGAATTAATACTGAATCAGAGGCCATTCTAGAGCAATGGGATACCATCTAACTTTATATTAACATAGTTTGTAGGTTCAAGTTCCCCTTGGGGCCATGAATTATTTTAATAGGTTGTCTCTGTTTGTCTTGTTATACATAAGATACAAATGTAATCTGAAAGAGGCATTTTATTTCAGGGCTCAAATTTTGTACCGTCTAGAACAATACCAAGACTGCTATAACATTTATCGAGACATAGTAAAAAATACCACCGATGATTATGAAGATGAGAGGAAAGCTAATATGTCCGCTGTGGTTGCTAACTTATCTGCTCTCAATCCGGTAAATTTGTATAAAATATAATTTTTTTAGCTTCTAGCTGTAACCTACACATAGCAGGGTAGTCAGAGGGAACCTGGAAGCCTAGTATAAGGATATTTCATTTTTCCCATTAAGACATAACATACACCTTAAGACTGGAACCACACTATTGTGCATGGTTTGTTTCTGGGCCAATCTTAGTCTGTTAAAATATGCTTATATGAAAAACAAATACTATTATTCATAATTTCGAATGATTGTATGATGCTGGCACTATAGTGTAAATCTACTCTAATTTCAGTCAGCAGATCTACCAACATTTGAAGAAAGTACCTATGAACTATCGTACAATGCTGGTACAACACTCGCGATGCGTGGTAAATATAATGAAGCTTTGCCAGTTTTAAAGAAAGCTGAACAAGTTTGCTCAGAGAGTGTTATTGAAGATGGTGGCACTGAAGAGGAAGCAAAGGAAGAAGCTGCTATTATCAGGTTTGCTTAGATTAAATAATAACGATTTTGGTAGTGAATTAAAAAAATCATGGACAATTTTCTTATTTATTTTATGATTTCCGGATGAATGATATTCTGATTAATCTGTACTTATAATAAAATCATAACAGATCTATATCTGTACATGGAAGTACTATCACAAACACTTACCTATATATGAATAAAGAAGAAGCCTGCGTGATTTCAAAATAACCATGTTTTTCAAGTGTAGTTGTAATGGAACAAATTAATTGTTTGTTTCTATTTATGCAGAAACAGAAACAAACAATATTTTTTGTTTACCCAAACCAAATAGTTATTATTATGGAACCAACATTGAAATTTAGAGGGGATTGTGGAGCAAATAAATCAAGTATAAGTATATAAGTATAGTAAATATATAATATAAGTATACTAAATAAGAAAATCATACTTCAATCTAGGAATCAAAACTATGACCATCAACATGACTATCACTGAATATTATATTTATATAAATGTTTATGTTTCTATTTCCAGAGTGCAACAAGCATACTGCCAACAGCAAATGGGAAAAGAGAAAGAGGCTGTGGCTCTTTACCAGAATGTATTGAAAGATAAGCCATCCGACCAAGCTTTGATTTCTATTGCGAGTAACAATCTTGTTGTCATTAATAGGTGAGTTTTATATAGTGAAATTTATCTATGTCTTTACTACCTATTTTACTTTACTAATATTACAAAGCTAAAGAGTTTGCTTGATTGAACACACTAATCTCAAAAACTACTGATTCACATTGAAAATTATATCCTCACTGTACAAAAACATTGTATCCTCTTGAAAATAAAGAGATTTCTTGGAAGTCCAGAAATCCAAAAAAATATATAATAATATTGTCATTTAAAGATAACTGCCATGGCGCAGTAGCACAGCATCTAGTTGAGAAGAATGAATAATGCTTGTTTCCTTGCTTCCGTCACTTAACATACAATTACTCAAAAATTGGGTGGGAAATTTGCAACAAGTGTCTTAACACTAGGTTCCCTGTTCCCAAACTGCTAAATTATGCGACATACAGCGTTGATCTATAAAAAAAATTTTTTCAGGGATACAAATGTCTTCGACTCCCGCAAACGTATGAAGGCGGCAACCCAAGATGGATTAGAACATAAACTAAACTCCCGCCAACGCACCGCCATTGCTTACAACCAGGCGATACTCGCCATATATTCTAATCAGGTTGTTTATTATTATATATGTTTTATTTATTGCATAAACGCTGGAAATCCGCCACTCAACGTGCAATTCCAATGAGGGATACGGGTGTAGCTGTTTGTATTTATTGTAGGTTTTTAAGTTTTTGAATATTTTTTGGGACAGCAACAGTTTCTGATGTCTGTGTTGTACTTTCTGCATCATTGCATCTTAATGACAGAATTCTACACCGAATGAAATATAAATTCACCAATTCTTAGTGAATGATATAAATGTAAACCACTACCACTTCATTTGCAGTCAAACTAATACAATTGCTTTAACATTTTATGCAAAGGACTACATTTATTTAATTTTAAATTAAGAGAATGTTATGGTGATAACTATTTATATTCATATTGAGAGGTAGGGGGAAACCTCGGTTGACCCTCGAAAACACAATAAAAGATAGTGGAGGAAGGTCACGTAAAAAGCACGAGGTCTCTTATAGCGTGTTGTCAACAACTTGCTATGACGTCACAAGCTGACGTGCCGTTATAAGTCGAAACATGTAATAATTAATTACAAACACTTATTGTTATTCAATTGCATTACCAATAATTATAAAAAATGTAATATTAAGTAACAATAATATAATTTAAAAGCTAAAAATATAAGTATTTTTGTAATTATCGCTGACATTATAAAATATAATATAATAAAATTTCAGCCGGACTTCTGTAAACAATGCTGTGTCAAACTCAACAAGGAATTTGGTCAGGACAAAAAGGCAGCTTTAATTGAAGCATCCTCTTTAGTCAAAGAAGGGAAGAAAACTCAAGCTATTAGCCTCTTGTTGAAACATGGCGGTTTACTTGTACTCGCTGCAGCTCAAGTTATGTTAGCTCAGGTAAGGATCCTAACAACCGTTTCGCTACAGTCACGCTTGTGCCACTGCGCCACGATGGCCTCAACTATACTCTTTATACATGGTTAAATTGTAATTTTATGTGTTACTTTATACAGGGTGATCGAAAAGCAGTCGTCAAGTTGTTAGAAGAGAGTGAATACAAATACAAACCAGCCATCGTTGGTCTCCTCTGTACTCTTCTTACAGCAGATAATGAATATAAGAAAGCATCTAAATTGTTCTTAGACGTGTACGAACATTATGAGAATGATGAGGAGGTGAGTTGTCTCTATTAATTTTATAAAACTGAAGTCTTTGTTGTGTTGATTAAGCTAATTTCAGGAACTAGTGTTAAGACACACCATTCCCCACTTTCCCCCGAATTCTGGATACATTGCGTGTTGAGTAGCGAACATTAACGCTGCGCTTTGAGATTCATACCAGAGCCAGTAAATCAAATAATTTAATTCTTTAAATGGGTAACAAACCCACAAACTGTCGCATTAACATTAGCAGTACTACTCCGCCATGAAACCTCACAAAAAAATAATATTATTAATATATTATATTATTCTACTATCATTGCTGGGAGCTTTTTTCTAATGGTGACTAGGTCAAACATTTGAAAAATATATACATTTTATATGCTCCGAATGATTGCTTTTTATAATTAGATGTTAGTTTGTTTGTCATTGTTATTGTGCAAACACATGTTTGACATATTACACATCCAGACGGATGAAAACACGTCCACAATTGGTGTGGCACATATGTGTCGCCTAACTTCAAACGATGGTACATTCTACGATAAAACAATGAGATTTTAATACGACGTAAAAGCTATATACTGAAATTATCAAGATTATTAGTCGTAGGATTTTTTTAGGATTAACAGTTTAGACGTAGGTTTTTTTTTTCATTTCACGATATTTATCCATACTGAATTTCATGTTATGAATAGATGACCGATAACATAAACACCTACTACCAAAAAAATAATACTAAACTTTGCCGATTTGCCACTTTCATCCTCCAAAAACATACCAGAACGAGAAAGAGATATCTCGTTCTATTTTACGCAATTCAAATTCACCGCCAATACCTACGACTCGATTTCGGAATGAGCCGTGTGCGACGGTGTCGCTTTGATAGGTTTGTGTCTATGTGCCTCATTCTTTACAAATGGCATTATATTTTACGAGGATAATTTTATTAATTATTATGTTTGAAAAAAAAAACGCTTTCATTTTTGGAAAAATCTCTTTTGTTTTAATTTTATTGGCTTTTATAGAGTATTTAAAACTGCGATTTCATTTAAAGTTGTGATGACAAAAACACTGTAGAAATACTTCATAATTAGTTAACAAACATCTGACAAAATCACTATAAATTTTAAAAAATGCAATAGAAATTTTGCTTTTTTTTTCTAATAAATACAAATCCGACAGGTGGTTTTAATGTACCGAAAATAAATCTTATAAATGTGACATATAAGTCACGCATATGTGATTACAGGTACAAAAGTCTGTTCACACGTATGAGTACACATCTACACTTGAGTTCACGTCCACAAATGTCATTGAATTTGAATTTACACATGCGATCACACATGTGATTACATGTGGTCACAGATCCACGCGTGAATGCACATCCACATATGTTACTACACACCACAACCACATATGTATTGTGATAGTGACACTATTGACATATAACAGCGGCACTGCATCCGAATGCAAACGGAATAGTGGGTTTTAATTCCCGTCCAGGAGAATGAACTTTTTTTCAATTTCTCGCTCTTTTAATGAAGCGAGAATGAAGCGGCTCCCTTTAACACTCGACTATATGCGGAATACAGCGTAAAAAAATAATCATTTCACAGAAAGTGTCGTCGCTTCGTCATATGTGGCGCGCGGCGGCGGAGGCGCACGAGCGCGCCGGAGACACGACCGCCGCCGCCCTCGCGCACGAGGCATTGACGCGCGCCGCGCCCGCCGACAAACGCAGCCTCGCGCGGCTCGTCAAGGCGCTCCGGCACCACCCCGAGCGCGCACGCAGCCTGGCACAGGGACTGCCGCCGATATCGCAGCTCGAGGTGAGTAGAATGGTGCCCTCTCGCTCGCATCTATGTACACGTATGTCTTGCTATCTCGCTCGCTCTCCCGCCGACAAGCGCAACCGAGCACACGCGCAGCCAGCCATAAGGACTTGATGAAAACGCTGAAAATCTTGGTGATCAGAGCGCTTGGACGGTTTCCAAGAAGCGCGGGTTCAAATCCCACAACGCTCATATTTTTATACGTTTTCTAAAAGTACTTTTCTTTCTTAAGTGTGAAATAATACTTTAAAATTGTTAAAAATATGTTTAAATATTTTGTCGTATATACCTTTTCATATCGGACTATGAACTTTTTTGAATAAAAACTAATTGATATATTTTCTTTAGGGTAAAATCGATGTGGATGCCTTGGAATCGTCTAAATGGATGATGGGAGCGAAGGTTGTCAAAAAAACTGTTCAGAGCAAACAAGAACAATCGCCTGGGTAATTTATAATTTGTCAATTTTTTATATTTTTTTATAGTTTTAATTCATAATTTTGAAATGTTTTTTTGCTATTATAGTATATGTAAATGTTACCTGTGTTTTTAAAAGTTACACATGAAAAGAAATAAAATGTACAGCATTATTCTGTCAAAGAATCTCTGTCGAGCAACTTTTTATAATTTATTTTTCCTGACTTTTTAGTCGTTTAGAAGCAGTAGTATGACAAACACACGTACAAATATATAATACAGATACGATAAGAATTTATAACTTTGTGAAATTACAGAACACCGGGCTCAGAGTTAGGTCAGAAAACTAAAGCGAAACGCAAGCGCAAGACCAAGCTGCCTCCCAACGCTGACCTCTCCAGACCTCCAGATCCAGAGAGGTGAATTTTTTTTTATCTATATTACTAGCAACTTAAACACAGCTTTGCCTGCTTAAACCCATTTTTAACTCAATATAGCTAAATAATACAAAAAAATCCAATAATATGCTGAGAAATAGGAAAAGTATCATCTTAATCTGTTTAGTTGTGTCTGCATTAAAGTGGAACTCACATACCTTCACATTCTGATTATAACGTTTAAAAGTTTGCTTAGTTAAATTCATTTATCTCCGAAAGTATTACAAATAATACTTATTAAAATATACAAATATACAAATGTTGAATAGTCAATGAATTCTGGATTGCTATGATTGCATGATGTTACATAAGATTAAACGTTTTGAAGTAGTCCACTATTCTATTTAAAATTTGTTATTAGTTTCACTTTTTATTTGTTGGTTATTTATATATTAACTACTATCTCTTAAATTATTCTTAAAAATCATTTTATTTAGTTGCATATTCTTAAAATAGATAGCCTTACTAGAGCTTTAGCCGTGTGATCCCGGCTTAGAATAGGATCACCCTGTTACTGTCGGTATCGTAAGAGGCGACTAAGGTACGTGTGGTAGAGTCACGTCGCCAGTAATGGCAACACGCATGGACAGACTCAACCGGATTAATACCACCCCCGGCATTTAAAACCGGCGTGAAGTAGTGGCTTTTGCCTCTGCGTTTCGCATTAGGTAATGCCGGGCCCCGGCGCCCTACACCTCCACCTTAAAGGCTGGCAACGCTCCTGTAGCTCCTCTGGTGTTACACGGGGTCGTGGGCGGCGGTGATCACTTACCATCAGGTGAGCCGAACGCTCGTTTACCCTGTCCTCTCCTATAAAAAAGTGTTATAATATAAAATATAGTTGCCAAATATCTCCCTTCCACCTTTTTGTCTTTTGAATTTCGCGGCTATGTACAAAGCGTTACAGAGCCCTTATCGGGCAATACTAATGCATCATTTGAAAGGTCTTGACATAACCTACAAATCGACGCTATGCATGATTAGTTTGGATACTGCATTCAGAGGTTACATACGTGTAAACATGGAGTTCACTATTATTAAACACATCCTATTATTATTAAAGCATTTTGCATTAATGTTTTATCAAATTATTGTATCATATAGTAGTTGAGTGGTGGAACTCAACACCGCGCTATTGCTTTGTTACCTGAACGAGGAAATGATAAATCACTATTTTATCGGAAACTCAGAACTTGTGCCACTGTGCCCAAGACCGCCTAAACATTTACATTTTATATGATCTTCAAATATTTTTTTCAGATGGCTGCCCAAATACGAGCGTACGGCGTACCGCAAGCGGCGCGGCATCCGTCGCGACGTCATCAAGGGCAGCCAGGGCATGACCACTGCCGCCGTTGATCAATAGTAAGTAACTTTATGAAAATTTATAAATAATTATTCATAATTATATACTAATAATTATTTAAAATGAATGAGTTGTTTTTCTCGCTATAGTCTCGCTATAGCAATGTTTTACTTTTCTTAGCTTCACGTAGGGTATGCCTACCCTGCGAGAGAACCCTGTGAGAATTTAGTAATAATACACTCCATTCCCTACTTTTCGAGACATTACGTGTTGAGTATCGAAGCTCAACGCCGCTATATGTCATATTACCGGAATGTATGAATGATATTAATTTATTCTCTCCAATCAGAAATCAAACCCACAACCGTTTACAGTGAGACACATTTCCACTGCGCCATGACGGTCTCATAATCTACTAAAACTAATTACATCTTCTAGCGACATGAGCAACAAGGCGACATCGGTGTCGAGCCCACCCGCCGCCAGCGCGGCCGCCGCGCGCTCCCCCAGGCCCGACAAGGACAGCGCATGGCAACGCAAGCAACAACAGAAGAAGAACAAGGGCAAGGGCAAGAAATGGTAGCTACCACTTGTCACCTGTCCACGTCACTGTCATATGTTACTGTCAACTTGATTTATTTTACAGATTATATATATACTTTGTATTTGATTTTGTTCTTTTATTTGTATACCATACATAATGTAACATTTTATGAGTTATAGTAGTTATAACAAAAGTACTAATTCTATATACATTACGTTAATTTGTGTCAAGTTTAATTACACAGGTGAATGCGACTACACTCTTGCTGGAGCAGCACATATGGTAAAATATTTCAACCATATAACTAAAAAAGTTATCAGAATCTCTACAGTTTAGGCGTATTAAGTATGACGCAGTTACCCATAGATACCAATAACGTAAACATCTACTACAACAATACTAATAAATGTTGCTGATCTGCTTATTTTCACTCGCAAAAAACTTACCAGAACAAGAAAGGGATCGTTCTATTTTAGACAATTACAGTAGAAACTCGATTAACCGGACTAATTGTCGTTAGCCATTCGGATAAACGAATGTATACGTAAAAAATTCGTTTTCTTATCTTTAATTTTTAGCTTCTGCCGCTGCTGTCTTACACTAGGTTCCCATGTTCTCTCTGCCTAGATCCCTCTAGTAGGACCTGGAAACCTAGTGTTAAGAAAATCCGTTGCTCACTTTCCGCCGAATTTTGGAGGCATTGCGTGTTGAGTGGCGATCGATTAGCGAAAAGTTTATATTATATATTTTATTTCCTAGAGGGGTGATCGAAGCCACAACTGATCGTGTAATATTTATAAGCCAATTATATTTTGTTTTTGTTTATAAATTATTATTCCAATAAGCGATTGCGATGGCGCCACTTCAATTAGGCACAATAAATTAGGCTCAGCACAAGAAATTAATACAAAAAATATCAAATTATGTGTTATTATATTAAAACTGTTTAATCAAAAGTCATATTTGTTTACTATTTCATATTATTAACATAATATTATCGTTTAGCATTCCTCCTCTTTGATTTACCAGGCCTTACATTTTTCTTACTTTTAGGATTAAAAGATTTAGATTTGTAATTAAATGGTTTCTTTTTCGCAGAACTGTTAAAACCATCCATTTGATTGGACGAATCTCTTGTATTCAATTTTGATCCTTTCTTTTTACCTCCAAAGCCAAATTTCTGATCTTTCATTGCTCGCTTCTTGTTTACTTTATTTTTGGGATTACCCTTGTTTGCATTTTTGCCTTTGTTATCTTCTAAAAAGTCCAAATCAGTTGATTTTCCTTTTCTAACTCTCTTGAGTTGTTCTAACATTTGTTTTTTATCTGCGGCTTGCTTTAGTTTTGTATCAATCTGAAATAAATCATATAAAGTTAAAACTTTCATCTAGAATATTACTTTAAGTAATGGTACCAAAAAAAAAGCTTAAATATATACAATTTAATAGTCAATAACACTAGGGCCTTTGTGGTGCAGTGTATGATGGTAACTGTAACTGTAGAAGGGGAATTCATTATTTTCACTCTGTTGATATAAGAGTGATCATTTTTTGTCCTACCACTTGAACAAAAAAAACCAAAATAAATATAATAAATAACATACTTGTACTCTCTTTGCCATCTTCTTTTGGTCTCTCAATTGACGCACTTTTTCTGTTCTTGCTTGAGCAGCTTGTTTTGCCATTAGATTCTTCCTGACCTTCTGCATGTGCTCATCAGACTTCGCCATCTCAGCAAAATAATCATCAGGTCTAAATATTAGATCATTTTAAACATTTTTGATTAAAAAATTATAAAACTGAGACCATTGTGGCAGAGAAGGACAAATAGTTGTTCGTAATGTGTTGGTTCTGAATTCCCACTAGGGAATGAATTAGTTTTAATTTTCACTCTTTAGCAAGACAAACAAACCCTGGCATTAAGTGTTACAACATAACTGTAAAATGTCTCAAACTTAGACAGAAAACCTTTGGTTTCCTCTTTCTACAACATGAAGGATACAACAAGAAGCTGAACAAAAAGAATATAAAATGATTGGTTTTAAGAAGTTAAAATTTCGTTAAGCTAGTATAATTTTAGTTAAATACAACTTAACATAATAAGATCTTTGATTAGAAGAAGAATAAATGTAATGATTTATTCTTATATTTTTATGCATATATTATTTGATTTTTTACATTTATTTCTTCAGCAGATGTTCAACTAAACTATAAGAAATATTCAAATAACATAGAACATGCACACATGTTATGAATATATGCATATTAGCATGTACAAGCTATTCAGCAATCGGCATTTCTCATATTACAATAAAAAATCTGGAATAGCTCATGAAGGATTTTTTTTTGTTTTAATCAACAATTGAAAAACCCATTGTAGTACAGTGCGATAAAGTTGTTAATTCAATCTCCAGTAAAGGGCACAATTAGTATCTTGTATGACAAAAATTTGCAATGAGTTATCACTTAATGCCTAGAATTTGTGGGGAAACCAAATAACACTTACTTACCACCAGGTTCTCTTTGCTTACCTGCTGCAAGTTTCGATACTAACTAAAAATGATAAATGGAAACAGCATGCCAATGGTCATAAATGTTACAAAATAGTATTCATTAAAATTGCCATGCTGTTTCCATTTACCATTTTTTTATATAAATGTCAAAAATGTTACAAAGTCGTGAGTGGCAATTAGTATATTATATAGAAGTCATAGTAAATGAAGAGATGAATGATAATAAAAAAGTGGAATAGCCAGAGGTGAAAGCCAACCCTTGTTTCTTGCATTACAAAAGACAAATTAGAATTATAAGTTATAACTAGTTATACCTCTTAGTTGGAATATTAAGTTCTTGAAGTCTTTTAATTCCATCAATGACAGCAGCTTGTGCCTGTCTGTGTATTAAATTTTCTCTTTTAAACTCATTCAAAACTGGGTCTTGAGTTGGGTCATACAAGAGGTTTCCTTTAGTATTCTCAGTTATGTTTCTGTGAAAATATAAGAAAATTATAAGTAATGTATAAGTATTAACTAAATTATAACAACTCCAGAGACAGACCTAAAAAAAAAGTTTTGCATTCAAATGCATTGATGTGCATCTTGTATGTGAACAGACAGAATAATAATTTATTTTGATGTATTTTTTTGGATAAAACATAAAAGCTGTATCTTACTTTCTTCTTTGTGCAGTTTGCTGCATTTGCAAGGCAACATCAGGTGCCAAAGGGGCTACTGAAGTTATCAAGTCCAATGTTTCAACCCATGGCAATTTTAATTCAAACTCCTTTAGTTTTGCTTTAAGATCTGCTACATTATTAGTATATTTTTTCTCTACTTTCTCTATTTCTTCATTGAGGCCAGGTTGTAATAATCCTTTCGCAAATGCTTCTTGTAACTAATAAAGAAATATGTAATTTTTAACTTAATACTAATTACTTAGAAAATAATATTTATATGCACATTTTACCTCTTCATCAGAGTCAATATCTGATTCGCTATCGTTTAAAATAAAATCACTCATTTTAATATATTTAATCGCACGATACAAAGCTGTTAATAACCTCAAAATAGGCTGTACATACTACACACAGGTGTCAGGAGCACCTCATTCAATCTTTATGAACTTATCATAAACAACATTTTAATGACAGAACAATAAAAAAAATTAAAGCGCTGTATACACTAGTCATTCAAAATAGAACTAAAATTATATTATTATTATTATTATTATTATAAAATGTGTTATATTAGTATTATTTATATTAATATGATATGTGATATTATAATATGATATGTAATATAAATATGTAATTAATGCTGATTTGCCATTAAAAATATGAGAATTTAGTTATTCAAAGAAAACTCTAAATAAAATAAAATATTTTTTTTCAAAAAATCAATTATTTAGTTTTATAGGTGTTAATAAAAGTTCAGTGGCAAGTATGCAATAAAATAAATTAGTTCTGGCACGCCTAAAAGATATAGATAACAAAGATCTGATGTATGATATGCTGTCACAGATTAAACAATAGTAAAAAATATATAAAATGTGTTTCTTTACTTGCAACACTAATAATAATACTAATAATAACTAATAATAAGAACTAATAAAAAACTAATAATAAGAATAAAAAATGAGAACATATATTTTTTTTATTTTATTTATTGTCAACTGCTACTTCATTTGCATAATCTTTATAACTTTTCCGATTTAAATTCTCTTTACCACAATGAAATTAAAATTAAAACAATGATGCTTGTGAAGCGATGTAAGGATTATTTCACCGAACAATTCTTTGGTTTTTAAACTTAGGTATATTTATTGAAAGAAGTTGAATACATTTAGTAAAAATAAAAAAAATCAGCCTCACGCTGTATCCCACAAACATCAGGGGAAACCTAAAGTTAAGACACTTTGTTCCCCACTTTCTGCCAAATTTTGGAGTAATTGCGTGTTGAGTGTCTTAGCTCAACTACACGCTTGGCCAAGATACCTTCACCAGGTAAAAATGTTACTTTTATATTTGGATGAATACTTTCAAGTTCGTGAAGATTACCTGGTGCATTGTCCAAGACTAGAAGTGCTGAAAGTCTAAATTCTTTGATTCAAATAAGTTTCAAGTTCAGAAACAACAATTCCGGAACCAGTCACAAGAAATCGCGCTTGTAACCCACGCTTCTTATTAGCACGCCAAAACAATGGTAAGTTTTTTTTTATGGGAGAGGACAAGGCAAACGAGCGTTCTGGTCACCTGATGGTAAGTGATCACCGCCGCCCACGACCCCATGCAATACCAGAGGAGCCACAGTTGCGGGTGCCAGCCTTTAAGGTGGAGATGAAGGGCACCGGGGCCCGACATTACCTAATGCGAAACGTAGTGGCAAGGGCCACTACTTCACACCGGTTTAAATTGCCGGGGATGGTATTAAATCCGGTCGAGTCTGCCCAAATTTGTTGCCATTACTGGCGACATGACCTATCCTATTCTAAGCCGGGACCACACGGCTGAAAATGTTTTTTTATGATTTTTTAACCCACGAGGACTTAAAGATCTTTAAAGCATCAATAGTTTAGTAACACAATCTCCAGATGTATTACAACAAAGCAGCAGTGTAACTCTATCCTTTTCTGCCTTAAATCCAGAAGCAGAGTTTTCGGTCTTAGAAATGAATGTTTTGTTTGGCATTCTCTTCCAAAATAATCCAGTTTCGTCTGCATTAAATATTTGCTATCAGGTACCAGCTACCAGGTTTGCAGATTTTTCTGGATATCTATCTGCCGCAGCAGTATCTGCAGATGCAGCTTCTCCAATGATTTTAATGCTATGCAATGATTGTCGCACCTTAAATTTATTGAACTAACCTTCCGATGCTTGAAATTCACCATTTGTACATTCACCACCACCACTTTTAGTGGTGGTAGTGGTTCTTTGAAGTGTACGTAAAGACGTTTTTTGTTCGGGTCACCTGATGGTATACCGGGATCACACCGATCACACAGAGGCACCCTTTTTTGGTTGCGGTCTTAGATCCATAATGACAACGCCACTTCCATTTTTTCTATTGCTGGATCACGAACAATTTTCGCTGACAATGAAGTTGAAGGTACAGACGATCTTATTTTAACTTCGGATTTTTTTATCGATCGTACTGTTGATTCGTTGACATTGAATGAACGTGATATGGATGCAAATGACGCAATACCCAAACGATCAAGCATTTCTATTTACACTTTAAGCGGTAACACTGATTTTTTTCGCAACGCCATTCGATTAATTTTTTTTTAGTCGACATTATAAAACAGGCATACTCAATCACAATTTTTGTAACGAATGGAGAAGTAAAAAATTAAAACAACTAATGCGGCTCTTAGCAATGATGAGTTTTGAGTAATAACTTAGTTTTATTTAAAAACGCCTTGACAAAAGATACCGAAAGCTTTTTATTTAGTTACTTACATAATATGTATGTACCGATTCGATCCGTGAATAAAGAAATCTTAGACCGCGAATATAGGACTTGAGTCGCAATTTTTTAATCCGCGAATAGTGAAAACGCGAATGAAAGAAGCGCGAATAAGGACTTCTACTGTATCGGAATTTGTTTTTTAATAATTTAAACTATAGACTGTTTTTAAATTATTTGGTATGATTTTGTTATCTATATAATTAGGATTATTTATGGATAAAATAAAAAAAAGAATTGTCTATAATTTCCATCACAGTCTATTCCAGTTGTATTTTTTTTCTAAAACATAACATCAACTGTATAACTTTTAAAACATAAAAATTAAATTAACTGCATAACACATCAATTGTAAATGTATTTTTACTTAAAATTTTAATATTTAAATTTTAACAAACTATTAAATCCGTATTATGGCCTGTGTTTTAAATAAAAAACTTTAAATTTATAATTGACCGGAAATTCAAAGTACTTAGACATGTTCCGTGAAACCCCCCGTTGTTTTGTATCAAGAAAATGCAATGGCCGCCATCTTCGACTCTTGTGAATGTTTTGGTCGTAGTTTCGGTTTTTGAGGCCTTTTTCGTTTGTGCTATGCAAATACAGGATATAAATCGTTTCGCTACATCGTAGACGTTGTTATTTCATTTGTGTAAAGGTGAGTTCCCATTACTTCATTATTTTCTCGAAAAGTGTTTACATCTGGATTTCGTAGCCTAACTTTTGTAATGTCGTCTTTTATACGTATTTACTTGTGGTGGTACTCTTACAAATACGAATAATTTACTATCAATGCGAGATTTAATTCAAATTTAATCTTTAGAAATAATATAAATATACAAACCTCATTTTCGTATATATTTATATATTTCACCCCTTTGTTACTAAGCCGGACATATAAACTCTTATTACTTACTGTTTTGATTCTGGTTTCTCCCAAAATATTATCAATTTTCACTGTGTTTTTCGTTTTAAGGTTAGTGTTTACTTTTTTTGATGTTTAGAGACATTTCAGTTTTCGTGCCACAATAATGGCGGCAGTGGATTTTAACCTATCTAAGAAATTTTCTTCTTTACGCTTGGATACGATATGTTATTATAAATTATTTTTGCTGTTATTTCTTATATTTTCTCGTAGGAAACATTAAAAATGTGACTTTTGACTATTTTGTGGAGTAATGACCTCGACTGTCATATCATATTTGTGGACTAAAAATATGTTCACAACATAATTATGCCGTCAAAACTTATGAAGATTAGGAAAGTGGATCGATAAAAAGTCGATTTTCGATTGCAGTCATATGGAATAATTTTGGAGGCCGGGAGCTCTCCATCGCATCTTCTCGGGTTGGACCCAAGATGCTATTCACAGCATGTCAGCTACATCAGAATATGAACCAGCGGTCCGGCAAGTAAGTCTCGCTCCCATTTTATATCATAGTCCCTCATCATCCCATTTTATAACATAGATGATTATTTACAGGTATGCATTATGTATCTACATAATGAATGTACCATTAAACTATTTATGCAACTGAATAGTGTTAAAATGTTATCATACTAGTATTTTTACATATACTTCACGTACCTGTGTTATATATCAAAAGAAATTGAAAATGTTTGTTTCAAAATTTTATTGTATTTGCATTAAACTAGAAATTCAAGTATTTCCCATGTATTTTATATGTGTGTTACTGTAATAAAAATAAACTACTATTAGAAAACTAAATGAATGCTACAATTACAGGCTTAATTTAATATGGAAGAAATAAAAAAATATACTTGTATGTTGTCTCATTAAATCCTTTAGCCTATATAGTATATTTTTTATAATTTCAGTATATAACTATGGTAAGTATGAAATAATTAAGAAATATTAATAATTTTTGATTTTAAAGATATACAAATTCAGCTCAATAAGGGCATTTGATATGACATGTTATTTCATTATTCAAACACTTAATTTTGTATATGATGATTGTATGATAATAAATTCACAGTGAGTCTAAAAGTATATGGAAAAACTTTCTGACACTTCCAACAGTTTGTATGTATGTTTTATTAAAAGTAAAATTATGCTGTATTTGTAACCTATAAAAACAATATGGTATAATAGCAATGCGAATGATATTGTTTAAATGTTATTTGAGTTAAATTATGACTAAAATAAACATATTTTGTTATAGGATTACGGGCCGACCACCTCCAGTGAAAATATATATGAACATGTGTTGGATCACAAATTAGTAGATACAATGGACATATCTAGTGTTAGGACCCCTGTTCTACGGGCAACTACTCTCTCACCCACCGAACCGGATTCCACTAACCCTGAAAGTATAATTAAATCTGTTCATAAAGTTGATAAAGATATAGAGTATCACATTAATGAGAAAAGGTGTAGTGCAGAGATGTCTGTTGATTCTCTGCCCCGTATTGTAAGATTTGAAGACACAACAATAGATAATGTGGGGCGTATAGCTTACCCTCTGATACAAGAGGCAGACGATTCAGATGGAAACTATGTAGAGAATCCTGCCACTTTAATACAAACTCCATTAAATACAGCGATTGTACAAAATGTCAGCAAACTATCCCAAAATTTTACTATTAATGTAGATGCAGCTGTTGGAAATATAACAGCTATACAGAATGTTGGTCAAGATGTTGCCGGTAACCAAACACTATGGCTTCCTACAATACTTGCTACCAGTGCCTCAGATGGCAAAAATGAAGATGACCGGCCCCCAGGTGTCTCCCAGATAATAATTACAGGTGAAAGCTATATCAATGATACAACCCAAGCTGGTAGGAGGACAAACATAATAGCAGAAACAAGCTATATTAGTAGACCTAAAACTCCTAAAGTTCAAATTTTAAGTAATATATCTTTACCAAAAAATGCAAATTACTCTCAATCTCAATACACAGCTCAGGATAAAGACATTGCGGCACCAGTGTATGGAACACAAAATCATATATACAAATTGAGTGCCAATGTAGTATCTCAGAAATATTTAAATAATGCTATGTTAAGCACAAAACCCCCGAGAAACCAGTCCCTAATAGGTGCTTCCTTATCTCCAAGTGTTATAAATAATAGTCCAATAAAAAATGTGCCATACAGTCACATATACTCTAAAAGCACAAATGTAAATAAGGTTAATAATGGTGCTAATTTGAATGCTATGGTAGCTGCTTCATCAGGAAGTACTCAATGTCACATCTTGTCAAGGGTTGTTTCGGGACCCAATAAAATATCAGTACATTCTGGAAGAAAATCAATTAATGCATTCAAGGGCTCAAAGAGTTCTCAAGTGTCTACCCAAAAGCAGTCAAGGTCGATAAAGATCATTCAGCAGGCAGGTGCTGCCAATAAATCTGAAAGTAAAGCCTGGCCTGTAGCAAATGTTACATATAAAAGCTCTGGTGGTAACTATTTAGAGTCTACTATGTCAAAAGTGATACAAAAAGTTGGCAGTCCCACACATAAGGCACAATCGACTATGACAATACAAAAGGTTCCCAAAGGAGAACGTCTAGTACTACAGTCTCCTTGTGGTCCGGTACTTTTATCTACGGCTCCGATAAGCACGAATTTGCCTAAAGGTCCTCATTATGTGCAATCTGGTTCTACACCTAATTTAAGATATGTTCAAACATATGGTCCGGAGAACCAATTGTCGACAGTTTCCCAAGTGTCTGCCAATCAGCAGCTCACTGCTCAGATATTGCAGTCTTTGTCTCAGCCTAAGTTGATGTTGCAAAGTCCAACGCCGATACATCCCACAGTTAATATAAGCCCTGTTCCAATTGTTGAGGAACTAGATATTAAGCCCATTAATCAAAAGAGGATTGTATTGTAAGTACTAAATATCATTTTACTTCTTTTTGTATAATTTAATTATAATAAATTAGTTTTCAATCGGCAATTTTATATAGATTGTTTTGGAGATGATAATATAATATCACATCATATTACTTTAATACATTTTATTAAAAAAAAAGGTTTAACATTATCATTTTATAATAATTTATTTTTTCAGCGGTGACAAATCAACGCTCCTAACAGCTGATGATATTATCGGCGTGGAGGAACGGCCTAACCTGTCAGAGGAGTTGCGTCGCTATTCTTATCAAGCACTAGCTCTTATTATGATTGATCATACGTACGCATTGCCTGCGCAGAAACAACCTGTTAGTTCTCCGACTACGACAGTGGCAGCCATATCTCCAGTAATA
Source organism: Heliconius aoede (assembly GCA_037355905.1). Taxonomy (NCBI): domain Eukaryota; kingdom Metazoa; phylum Arthropoda; class Insecta; order Lepidoptera; family Nymphalidae; genus Heliconius; species Heliconius aoede. The sequence goes on from JBAIZZ010000220.1 coordinate 1,801,124, forward strand.
ACCTCTCCAGTGACAACAGCCCCCATGAGTCCCTTAAATACCCCCTCGCCCACCACCTCTACTATTATAACTACTCCCACTGAAATACCACAAACTGTGTCCACTACAGTGGCAGTAGCTCCAATACCTGTAACGAATGTAGCTTTGGTACCTGCCCCTAATCCGCCACCACCCTCACTAGATGATGATACAGCATCCATTATATCATCTGTAGAAGGTGATAAAGGACCGCCAGCTCCAGGCGGCAGTGACACTGAAACAGCACCAGAAGGTGAAGAAGAGGGTAAAACACGTTGTGTGTGCAACTTTACCCATGACGATGGTTATATGATCTGCTGTGACAGATGTGGGGAGTGGCAACATGTAGACTGCATGGGAATAGATAGAAATAATATACCAGATGCGTATATGTGCGAGCTGTGTCAGCCGCGTTCCATAGACCGACGACACGCGCGCTCCATACAACTCAGGAAAAGAGAGGAGCTCAGTGCTTTAGGGGCATCTGACTCAGACTCTTCGGAGTGTGATCGATCTGGACAAAGAAAGAAAAGGCTACTCACTGTCACGACTTATACGAACACTAGTGGTTCATGTGTTACCACTTATAATTCAAACTTGTCAGTACTGCCACCCTTACCGCAGCCAACTTTAACTCTACCTAAGCGAGGACCAAAGCGTCCTAAGAAAGCAGAAGTCATAAGAAAAGGCACGAAACGAAAACTTTCTGAGAAGAGAGTGAAGCGGAATAAAGAATTAATGTTAAACAGAAGTAAATATAATAATTCCAATAGCTTATCTTCAACTCAATCTCACTGGAAAGATTTATATGAACTAGCCATGACGAATCACTACAGCCCAGAGCTAAGAGCTAAAATCATGAAGTACAGCAGCAAATCGGGTAATTCTCCGAACATGGCGTCGGCTATAACGGCGCACTTGTGCACGACAGTGCCACACGCCGGCGGCAAAATACTTATAGCAACGAAGGACCTTAAAGAAAACACTCCGGTCATAGAGTTGAGAGGAAAATACATGTTGTCCAACCAACACAGACCGCAATTGCAAAACTCAGCTCGAGCTGGGAGTCAGAAGCCGGGACCATTCGTATTTTTCTACAGATTACCGAAAGATAACACTCAAATATGCATAGATACGAGGACGTATGGAAACGAAGCAAGATTCGTTCGGCGTTCGTGTAAACCTAATGCAGAACTACAACACTGCATAGTGAAAGGAACTCTTCATGTTTATTTGGTAACGATTAATGATATACCGTCTAACACAGAAATTACGGTCGGTCACGACACGAACGGAAGCAAGCAACCGTGCGCTTGCGGGAATCCTAAGCATTGTAAAGTAAATGGCCTGAGTACTTTAGTTAGCAGGAAGAGTACAGACTATCCGCAAAGAGAGAAAAGAAGTAGAAACAGATGCTTCAGTTCATCATCGTCGCCAGTTTCTCCTCCGCTTGCTCAAATCGTAACCACTCCGGTTAGGGAACAATCTCCGCCGTTCACTGTGATTAAAATGGGAAAGAAATCACCTATCAAACACGAATACCCGTTAATGTCTCCCGTTAAGGAAGTCAAAGAATCTGTTCTATCTTTAGATTTTCATTTACCAGTGAGCCAAAAGAATGAGCCAATTATAGATTTCAAAGAAGATCTAAAAGAAGAGGAAATGGACCTGACAGCCAAAGAAGAAATGAAACCTGACATTGATGAACCGGACTTTGTAAAACTTGAACCCCCGATAGAGGAAACCATAAATATAATGGAAAAAATTGAGAAAAAAGAAAAATTAGAAGAACCGGAAGTGCTTCCTGAGCCCCAACCGGAACTTGAGACTCCCGACATCAAACCGGAAGATCTAAACATTAAAGAAGAGCTTGCAACTCCTATATATTCTGAAGATATCGAGCCTGAACGAATAGAAAAAATCGAAAAGGTGGAAAACGTTGAAAAAGTGGAAAAAACTGAAAAGTTTGAAAAGTTTGAAAAAGTTGAAAAAATCGAAAAAGTTGAGCAAATTGAAAAGATTGAAGAGAAGATAGAACCAAAGATTGAACAAGAGAGACCGGTGACTAGGGAGTTCACTGCAAAGTCCGCGTGTCATGACAGATCGTCGCGGTCAAGTCGAACAACTTGCACCAACCAGGAATCTTTGGATGACAAGACTGACGATTCTCAGGACAAAGTACAGAAACCAAGCAAAGAAAAGGATAAAAGGAAAATGGTAAGATTCTTGTATTCTAAGTCAATAATTTTAAATTATTATTAAATCGCTTTCGGAAATTGGTTGTTTTAGAATTTGGTAGATAAAATTTAAAATTTTATTAATTTTCAGACTCGTGAGGAACGCAAAATGGAAGCAATAATGAAAGCGTTCGAACGAATGGAGAAAGCTCAACAGAGAAAGCAAGAAGTAAAAGAGAGACAAAAACGGAGGGAATCTGATCCACACCCAAGCACTGAGAAAGATGATGAAGATGACATACAATGTAGTGCCAAAAAGAAAAAAAAGTAAATGTATTTTCTATATAAATATATTAGTTGTTATATTTAATATTCGCGCAGTATGTATATTTAATATTTATGTTAAGGTCAAATATTTAATTTTGGATGGCTGGCTGGCTGTCTCATACAAATATTTTCATTTTCAAATGTTGCTAGTCAAAAAATATTTTATAATTTGATCGGTTATTACACTAGACTATTTCTAGTGCACTACGTCATGTAAGGCATTAGACGCGGATTGTAGTCTAAATGTTCATTGTTACACCTAGAACGCGCAATTTGTCGTGACCTAATCTAGTACACTTTAGACGAAATCTTCAGGCAGTGCGTGTTGAGTGGTGGAACTCAACGCCCCACTTTACCTTGTTACCAGAGCGTGGAAAAAATCCGCCTAGTGAGAATAGAGTCTACAACCGTTACATTTACAGTTATACACTTAAGCCACTGCGCCACGTGAATTCAGAAATACCTTATATATATATATATATATATATTGAGGTATAGCATCGCACATGGTTTCAGAAGAAAAGGACGGGCCAGAACATCATCTCAATCAACCAGATGTCGTCTCAACTCCGCCGACAGTGACATGGTGACGTCGGGAGATGAAGCCCCGAATTCCCCCACGAGACCGACCCCCGAACCCGCGCCTGTGCCAGAGGAAAGACACGAACCTGTAAATGAGGTATGTGATATTATGTCCTAATGATTTTTATAAATTTAATTGAATTTTGTTTAAAAGTTTTCCCTGCTGTGTGCGTGATACAGCGTTAAGCTAAAAAAAACCTTATTGCGGCCTTTGTTCACAGGACATTGGACTAAGTTCAGCTTGCTTACTTGTAGAAGCTGCAGTTGGGTCAGTTGAATCCGCATTCAAATTACCCAAAACAAAGAAAACAATGGCGACCGAATGGATAGGCAGATCCCCAGAAAGAACACCATCGCCATATCAATCTCCATACAGACCGAGTTTAGTATCAGCGCCATCTTTAGAAAGCCTAGTACAAGTAGCGTCTACCATGATAGGTGATTTAAGCGGAAACCAAGATTTTAATTATATACCAAAATCACCTCCGAGAACTCCTGGTAGGGAGAGGAATAGACCTCCGAAGAAAGCTAAACGTATTACACGGAGTGCTGAAGTTCCAAATGAAGTTGTAGAGCCGCTACCAGTGCAACACAGTGCAAAGAAACGATGGTTGAGACAGGCGATCAGTGAGGAGAGTGATTCACCGATGGCTGGTAATTATTCAATATTTTAAAAAGGTCAACTCCTCATTAGAAATCATTTCGAAATTATGTTGCATAATTTATTAATATAATTTCACATCTCTCTCTCTTTTTCCTTCTACCTCTTTCTCTCTCTCTCTCACACATACACACATGTGATAATGAAATCATCATTGTTTTGACTGCTGCCCCATTTTTACAGTTGGTATTTTTTTCGGTCGTTGGTTTTTACGGTTGGTTTTACAGGTGGATAAAAAGATTTTGAAATTTTGGATCAACGCAAACGCAATGTCACATTTTATCGACGTGGCCATGTGACGTAATTCATTAATGGCTCCCCCTTGTTGAATATTGCCTCTATACAGACTGTTTTTGTCAGCACCATTTTAAATGAAACCAGTTTTAACTACTCTATAAAAGCCTAATACAATTATTGTCGTTTTTAAATTAAACGCCATTTGTTAAGGACGACGAAGTACGGGTATGGATAAACATCGTGAAATGAAAAAAATCCTACGTCTAAACTGTTGAGGTATCTTGATTAATTACTTTAAGTAGGGGTTTGAAATATAGTACGATATATGCTGTTCCCGCAAAAGGAGCACTGACGCTTCCACTCGTACAAAAATACATAATTATATATTCATTCATTTGAGATAGGGTTTAAATAACATTTTTTTTTGAGGAGTTGACCAATTTCCGATCATTATAAACCTTAAGTTCACTATGCTTATGTCCAGTGCAGATACATTTGTTTCAGAATCTCCGCCCAACGAGATGGTTACGCCGTTGAAGAAGAGAAGAATGGCGAGGGAGTCATTGTCGTGTGAACAGATCAATATAGTGCCTGTAAGTTTAAAAGAATTTAAAAATGTATCACTTATAATATATTTTGTTGGTTTCCTATAATAAACTATCAATCTTTTCTTCTATTCGTATATTGTAAAGCATTGTGTTGCCCTGTCATAAATATATGACAGCAAGCAATATGAAAGCAATAGTTTTCATCTGCTTCCAATAGTTAACTAAAAGAAATGTCAGCTAGAAAAGATCACCTTTGTGAACATTATTTGTGTAATAGTACATACATTTTTTATTTTTCTAGTGCAATAAAAATATGATATTTTATTAATATAATGATGGATTTACCTGTATTACTTTTTGTGTAGTGCAACGACGACACATCACCAGTATTAACATCTGAGGATTCTCCAGTGAAGGAGGACGCGCTGGCGCTCGCGCGGCAGTACAAGGCGTATGGCCGCGACCGCGCGCGCTCAGACAGCGGCCAGGGCTCCGACGACCACCAGCCCCCCCACGATCCGCACGACCTTCACGACCCGCACGACCTCGAACACATACGACGCATCATAGGCGTGCCCGATGACCCCCCCAACGACACCAGCGGAGACTCCTCGCCCCAGCGAGACGAGATGGACGATATACAGAAAAAAATACACTCATTTCATACAGAGAACATACAGATACTGAAAAGTCGAAATAAGAAACCGCCGAAGGAAAAGCGGAAGAAGGTCAATCTCAATTTTGACCTCAATATGGTGGACGATCAGATCAGCATTCAACTTAGAACAGAGGACGACTCCAGCTCTAAGTCACCAGAAATGAATGGTGATGTTCACGACGAAGTGACTTCACAGGAGGATGTGAAACTACATGTGTCCCCTGAAAACATACCATTGCCTCCTGTAGAATCCATCCCCTTGCCCGCGCCTGAGACCATACCACTACCTGAGGAACCTAGCCCTGTTTCTATTATGCCCTCACCGGAGACCATACCATTGCCCGAGGAACCCATGAAGCCGTGGAAAGCGAAAACGGATGTAATGGAGAAAGAGGAAAGCCCAAGTGAAATGACACCAGTAACAGACAGTCCTATGCCATACTCAACCCGTTTCAGCTCAACAGGACTGTTTTCAGGCATCTACAACATGACACAATCCTTCAAAGTAGACACCATCAATGAGAACATCCCCAATATGTCAGTTATAAAAAGTGCAATAGACAGGACTACAAGTTTGAAAGACAGTGGGTTCCCTGTTGAGGGTGTGTGTCCGGTTGATGAACTGAAAAGTGTTCAGGAGATATTGACTCGTGTGAACAACATGGATTCTAATAACAGTGTCTTATTATCTGGTGTGTTGAGTGTGACAAGTGTCTCAAGTGCCACTCAAGTGGGTGGGATGGGTGTGCAGGCTTCGRCTTCTACCATTGCCTCGGGGGTTAACCCCGTTGCATCAAGGACCTATGCTGCAAATGATCCSAGACTCAACCCACCGCCTCAGGAGAAACCAAAGCCAGTCAGAAGAAAGGTGAGACATCTTATTAACGTTAATTGTAATTGAGAGAGAAAAAAGAAATAGGTCATATAAATAAAAAATATAAGTATGTGGAGTGAAGGAATTCAATAAATAAAAGAAAGTAAGAAAAAATTAGTAACTAATAAGTAGACACCGGTTACAATTCTTAATTTAAAAAATGGTTAAAGAAGAATGATTTACTTAAAAATATAATACTACTTAGTTTAGATCCAGAAATGTAACACTACTTCATTTCAATCTTCAATTATTAGTACTTATTTTAAGCTGCACTGATATTAACTTAACTTACATGCTGTTATATTATTTAGTGTTCATTTCAACTTTAGTTCTGGAGTTAATGAGATTGATAGAAAGGGCAAACCAACATATCACTCACATTATTCATATGCTTAGAGACATTCCACTTACTTTTTAATCTGGCCAGGAAATTTATTAAAAACATTCGGAAACAAATTATGAAACTGCACCCTCTCTTGAAATAAATAACTATAAAATATATAAATTATTTATTTAATGCTTTATTACACCAAGATGATATCTTCTTCTTCTATATACATAAAAGGAGAATTTCCCACTCCCTGAGGTAAAATGTAAGCACAGCTATAACTGCTGTGCATAGAAACGTCAAATTTGGACAGGCATCGAATTATTGAGGAAATTAAACGTATCGGATTTGGTGGTATGATGTAGTGGAGAAACTAAAATTTGCATTGAGGGCGTCCAGATCAACATTAGTTGCAGCCGAGGGGGATTTGTGACTACGACTGACATCCATAGCATCCAAAAATTTACAAATCTTAGCGCTATTAGTGTTATTAACAAAGTTATAGATATAGTATCGCTGGGCGGCTCGGTCCAGTCGATTTCATTTATTGCATAAAACTTAATGTTTAATTTTAGCTCTGTTTCGTTTGTCCATCAAAATTTTGATATCAGTAGTCAATCTAGGTGCCGGAAGGTGTTTGAGCTTAATGGGGCTTAATTGAGCATGTACGTCATACAAATCAGTCACTATGGAGGTGAAGATATTTACTTTGTCATCTATTGTAAAGGCATTACGGACAACATCCCAGTTGATCGACTTAATGTAAGGTCCTCCATAAAGCTGTCATTGTTAAAGTTCTTAAAATTACGTCGCATTACAATTGTGGTTTTAACTTTAGGAGGACGTATTTTGTATGAAAGATACAATAATTCCTGATAAGAAAAAGCATCTGCCCTGAGTTGACAGAACCTACTAACATGATCAGTTGATGAAACAAGTGATCTATGATGGGACGCAATCAGGATAGAATTGTGTAGCATTAGTAGTGTTAGTAGTTGTGTGTACTACGGATACTGCTATATAATAATATCCATGAGGCGTTTTGATCGATAGGTATCTTTAATTAAACAGGTGTTAAAAGCTCCTATAATGATTGGTATATTCCGCGTGAGGGACGTGATTTTCCAGCAATTCAAAATTACTGGACTTCGGAGGGAGGGACTATAGAAAGAGCGTTTCCTCAGAGAAACATAGTAACTCTATAAGAATATACTCAGCTGATTCAGGATATTCAAATGGAGTTTTCCTGATTATATTGAAGGGGATATGGCTATATATAGTTAGCTACCCCTCCTCCACCGTTCTTACCGGTTCTGTCATTCTATATCTGTTATAAAGAAGACTAGGTTTCGGAAAGCTTTCCGAGACCAAAATCGCGTGTATGTCTTCCTCAAATGTGCTATTAAATCGTGATAGTGAGCAGGAATGCTCTACGCAATAATACGTAAACGTTGAAATTTTTAGGATAGGATGATAATGTTGATTTTAAATTAGTATGGAGGGGGATGGAAGTGAATTTATGTAAATAAAAAAAAAACATAGTATGTAGATATAATTTTTTTCTATTATAAAAAAATTAAATAAGTGACACAACATTATCGATTACTTATTAACCAAGTTATTTTCAGTCAAATTGTAGTTAGGTATATTTTAATTATAATGAAACGAATGTTTTATTAAATAATAATTATAATTACCATTAGCTCAACAAGCAAAGGTTAAGGTTGATTACCTACTGTTTAGTTGCTGTAAATTGCATTACGAGACGCAACGCATGAGCTGTCCTCGAGAACAATAATAAATGTAAAACTTGTTTGTAAAGATCACAAGGTCACCCGCCCCGGCCTTGAATTTACGACTCGCGCACGAAACTGCATGTGGATAATATAAAATTGTAAAGAATCTACATTCACGTTGTTGATGCACAGTTGGTATGTATTTGATTATAGTACGCGATGGTTGAAGATTCGATACTCGATTGTTGCTTATTTTTTTTTTCTTTACACGATTCAATAGAAAAGATTTAAAACAAATATGTCCGCTCTTCGACTTACGACTGAATTCAAACAAATTGTTTGCTAAGTAAGTAGCAGAACTCAAAGCTGTTTTTGGACGGATGAAAATAATTCATAACCCCCCGAGTGGGCATCCAAACCACAATCATCCCTTCGAATCATAGCTGTTCCATGCGCTATGATGACCTCAATGAGGATGCTTTTATTTATAAATATTATTCTGCCATTCAAACTTTGCAACTTAACAGGATAGGCAAATATTGAAAATAGAAGTAATATAGCCAAAAACGAGTGAAGATTTTTGTACTTATAACATAGTTTAATGGCGCAGCGTCACAAACGTACGACTGTAAAAGCGAGGTTCGTGGGTACTAATCCCACTTGAGGAAATGAAATTTTATATTTTCCTTGCTCTGGTGACGAAGCAAAGCGCGGCATTGAGTTCGGCACATCGATACTCAACGCGCAATTCGTCAAGAATTCGGCGGGAAGTGAAGAGTTCCCAAGTTACGGTAACTACAGCCGGGTAGGTATGGGACAGCGGGATACAGCGTAAAGCCAAAAAAATTCATAACAATTACGCCACCACAATAAATAGCTTTTAGTTTATAATGATATTTTATAACTGGATCAAGGTGTGAGATAAGATATTAATATTTATCACAAAGAATTCGATTAAGACTTTGTCAACTAAAGAAAGCCTGGTCTTGAGGCTGTTGTGGCGCAGAGGCACAAGAGTATGACTGTAACGCCACAGTTGTGGATTCGATCTCTACGCGAGGACATAAATCATTATCATTTATTAAGATATTTATTTCTTCGTTCTAGCACCTAGGCGAAAGCCCGGTGTCGAGTTTCGCCAGTCAACACGAAATGTCTTTCAAGCCAGTGGAAGTAACATGTTCACTGCATAATTGAAGTGTGTAAAAAATAATACTTTGGAATTTTTTTTGGTTGTTCTGCATTGGCACATTCTGTGTAAGTAAACGCGACGGTTGTGGGAAACGGCAGAATGGGATGTTTTAACACTAGGTTCCTTCGGCCTACCCTGCTATATTCAGGATACAGCGTAAAAATATTTTTTATAATAAGTGTATAAGATTTGCAACGCACACAGAGAACAATGAAAACGTATGGTTAGAGTGAGAAATTCCGCTACTTGTAAAACAGCCTAACAATTAGTTGTCAATTTCACTCCAACAGCTCTCTATAACGGAGTACCGCAAACGGCACAAGAACGCTGGCGGCGGCGAGGATGGGTGTGGCGGGTGCGCGGCGGGCGAGGAGGGCTGCGAGTGGTCGCGTGGCTCGTCTGCGTCGCTGTCGCCGCAGCGCCTGGAAGCGGCGGCGGCGGCTGCGGTCGACGACCTGGAGCAGAGGCTGCACAGGGACCTGGCCGTGCAGATGCCTAAGGGTGAGTTGTGCACACTAAACTATACCTATTGTACGATAAAGCTATTCCATGTATATATCGAAACCATAATAAGTGTTGAATAACACGTGTGACACATTCAACATATCTATAGTGCTTGTGTACTGTGTACCACTCAATATTTACCTTTTATAAACTCTCCATGCACATGTTAATACATTTAATTTATTTAATATGCACTTAATGCAAAATGTACCCAACACTGCCATTGAGTACATACCAATTGCCATTAATCTGTGAGAATCAACCTTTTTCAATAAAAATACCATCCATAATAAAATGACGTTTTTAATTAATTTCAGTAATTTCTGAGAGTAGCGCGTTCATCCAAACAAACTTGCACTTGATTCAATTTCTATGTATCACAAATGTGAATATGTAAATGTGAATTTTATTGATCACATACCGCATATGTTAACACTTTAGGTAGGATACTACTTTTTTTTATTTAAAAAAAAATTGTTACACTTGAAATGTATGACATTTAATATATAATATAAACCCCTATTTCTGGCAACACCACATCAAAATCCCTAAGAAATAAACATAATAACATAAATGTTTTTAAACAATGCATTGTTTGTCCCGCATAAACATTACGCGCTTGAATAATTAATTAATATTAACTTGTTTCTTACGCGTCACAATTTATCACTTCTATTTTAATCTTTACTTTCGAAGGAATAACGTTTATATTATGTTTTAGATTTATATTCAGTAATTCTTGTACAAGTGCCAAGTCCACATGCCATGCTAATATATGTATACGTATGTATTTATGTACGATGCTTGGGTTGTTAGCTGCTAGCGATAACCTTATCGTATTGTGACCCATTTTGGGTCATCAAGGTCTCATCACTTATCCTATTGTTGTTCAAAAGGCACTTTATTAAAAATGACTATATTGTAATGTAATTGGATTGTATAAAATGATTATGGGTTGATTTTTTTTTTAGTTTCATGCTTCATTCCGCATATAGCAGGATAGATAGTGTTAAGACAAAGTTCCCCAATTTATGACATTCTAACTATTGCGCGAGTCGATTTCTACCTAGATTAATTTTTCGACTTTGATGGCCAGTGCGTGGTACACGGTGTTGTACTTAACACTGGATTCCCTCTGCTTGCATCAACAAGCGTTGCATAATAAATGAGGTGTGTATGTCAGGTGTGTTCGACGCGCAGCCGACGGCGTCGGAGCGCCAGCGCGAAAACCTGAGCTCGCGCCTGCGCCGCGAGTTCGGACTCGCGCTGCCCGACGACGAAGACGCCCGCGACGCCCGCGTGCCCTCCGGTACCCACTTACATTTACAATCAATATTCAACTCATTTTTAGAAAACGTGTAAAAATTTTGATTGATAGATTTCCGCCTGTGCCTCTTGGAAACCGTCCAGAGCGCTCGGACTGGTTCCAAGAGGCGCGGGTTCAAATCCCGCTACGTTAAAAATTTTTATACGGTTTGTAACAAGTGTTTTACTTTCCTAAGTGTAGAATAACTTTAAAAAATTGTTAAAAAATATTTAAGTAATTTTAACTATATTTTGAGATTTATTTAAATCGATTAAATATTTCTGGTTCATCCCCCATTGCTTAACAAATGCAAAATATATACTTATTATTGTAATTATCTTTCAGAGATGGCCGTTAAACGCTGCGACAGATAGAGGGCGGTGAAGCTTTGTAGATAAGACATATTTTTGTAAATCTTACATAAGCTTGTAAAATAACAATTTTTTATATCATCTCATCTACTCTCGTCTCATCACATCTCACCTCATCACATCTTGTCTGACGAGTCCATCATTTTAATTTGACGGTGTTTCTGCAAGTACAAATTATTATTTTTTTATTATTCTCCTGTACATAATGTATATAGCAGAGTCTAAGATACGTATAATGGTATAAAAGAAAACGTTTTTATATGTATCTTATATGTTTATTTATGATGTCATATTATTATTATTATTATAGGATTTTTGTAACGCGTAATAGGTGTATAAGTAAATTATAGTTGTTTTTATTGATATGTTTTACGGTGTTTTTTTTTCAATGGGTTCCGAAACCCGCTAGCTGTTAGGATAGTTAGGAACGATTCTGGTGTAATATAGTGAAGAATAGTGTTGATAACCCATTTCTATATACTATGTATATATCTATATATACGTGTCATAAAGTAAGCCACCCCCATCACAAAACAAATGGCCGCTGGAAATATTGGATTAGTATTGGACATCTCGTTTTTTTGTACTCCTTATATAACTAGACCTAGTTAAGTTAAAATGGTTTAGTTGAAAGTCACTTAACATAATATTGGTATATATGTCATAATAAGGGAAACAGTATTCAACATCACATTAAAATTATAACATTTTGTAATATGTCTTACATTATGTTTGATTTTTTTTTACTCAACTCGTTATATTAATAATTTATTTTTAATCTGTATATAAAAAGGCGCTTGTCACATAAAAGATAATGTCCCCTTCTGGATCTGTAAGAGTCGGAAAAAGCTCGGCCAGACATGAAATGTAAACAACTTCCTTTTTTTATAGTAATAATATAATACAATAAATACTTATTACAATAACATAACGCGATCGCACTGTGCATTAATCAATGGAGTTAATCCTTTTGATGTCAGTCTCTTACTGTAACTTAGTTACGCGCATTGTTATCACGTTTTGTTACACAAGTGGTTCTTCCATATTGCTTACGCCATTTTTTTGTCAATTAACCTTAATGTTTTTTTTGGTTTTTGGGACGTGCAAATGTGTTGAGATAATTTTTTTAATGAATGTGAGACACTTAATAATAATGGTAAACTGTATCTAGAAGTACGATTTTCATGTCTTAATTTTGTTGATTTAATATTTTTATTTTTTAAATAGAAATGGCGTAAACGATACATTCACGGTCGACTGTACCTGACTTGAAAACAACGAATTTTTGTTGTGAATACTTCGGGCTAACGTCCCAAACAGGGCTGCCGACTTGCAAGAAAAATGCATAGGATAAATAATTCTTGTAAAAATCAAAACCTACATAGAAATACTTAGCGCAATCTGCTTCAATTTTTTTTCTCAATAGTCTAGTTTCTGGTAACACTAGCTTAAAATAGATTTAATAAGCTGTCTCGTTTTTCTGATAGTTGGCAACCCTAGTCCCAGTGATTTGCGAAGGACTTGCAAAATATTCTGTTTGTTATTTCTTCGTTCTTCCTTTTTATTAACCAATTAGATGAGGCCTAAGGATGTATGGCTTGGTGTTAGTGTATTGGTTATTCATAATATAGTAAAACGTGTTCTGTTTAATTTACTGTTTGCGGAATTATTCATTATAAAAGGGTATGTTATTGCCATTTTCCATGTATGTCATTCGTAGTAAGATGCGCCCATAGCCCAGTGCGCGATATTCCATCCTACAAAGTTGCTCAACGTTCTCAAACAAATTAATTTACTAAAGGAGCGGTTTTTTTATAAAACGTAAATTAATTGTTCTCTTGCGGATCGATTTGTATATTCATGTACAACAAAAATTTTTGGAAATTTTAAATACGTATATGAAGTTTTTAATAAATTACAAAAAAATCGTAACTTCTATCTGGTCAGGGTAAATAATCTCAATTAAAACATACAAATCAAATTTAAAAATATTTTATTTTCTCTTATTTGAGATTCTAAAATCATATGGATCGAGTTGATCATTCCAATTTTGAAGATGGGACGTATAATTTTTGCTTTGCGCCACAACTATAGTGGGAGCTCTACATGACGACACCGAAATCGTTCTATATGAAATGTCACAATCACAAGTCACATCAGTATATTAGTATATCAGTATCACAAGTCGTTTTATATGAAATGGTCGTTAACTAGGCAGATAATATTTTCTTCGTCCTTTTCTTTGAATGTTTAGTTACTCACTGTAGTAAGTGATATCATGGAAACATAGGAGGGTAGTAGCACATATGAGAGGATATAACTATTAAACAGTTACAACAAACAACACGTGCATGGTGAAATTTAAATATTCTATCAATTAATTACATATCAGATAATAAAACAACAAGAGAGAACCGCAGTTGTTACAGTTTTTCGCAATTTTTGAATATAGAGGTACCATTATATCGAAAACAAGCTAAACCAACCACAGTGAATGCGGCAATTTTGGGGGAGTATGTCGTTAAATCGAATCACATTATTTGGAGTTTTTTCTTTTTATTACTTTTAGGGATGGCCTTGAAATTACCGCCTAAATTATTTAGTATGTAGGCTGAGCCATATACGAAATTTGTGTTCATTTCGATACTTAATTTTTATTTGTGATGCAATCAATTGTCACTTGGTGAATTGGTATGTCCTATTATATTACTGAACAGGGGTGTCATGGAACCGTAACTATTCGAAACTAACGTATAATCCGAAATTTTATAATCGATTTTTTTGTAAACCAAATCGATATAGTTTCGGTTCTTCGTGTATTCATATCGAAATGTCGATAACATTTCATATCTGTAATTCTATTTTTTTCCAAGTGCGGGATTCGCTTGCCGGTTTCTTATATGTATTGTCACGTGTTTAAAACAAAAATATCAATACTGAATCGAAACGAATCTTCTACCTGAAAGAATACATACATATAATAAATTTTATTTTATTCCTGTTGTGTGATAAATTTCACGTATTTCATATTTTATTGAAGAAGAAAATTAATGAATGAGTTTCTTTTTTTAATTTTAAAATAATGTTTCATTATTTTTATGTTATAATTGTAATGTATTCGGTATTCTCTACACAGATTTCTCGATAAAAATTTCGATGCTTACAACAATTTTATTGATTGAATGTAAATCGTGTTTTTTTTTCTTGAAATTTTATAATTAAAGCGTGACAATATAATATATTATCTACTTATTTAAACGCAAACACCTCGTTTCAGCATAATTTTAAAAGCTTAGCGTAGTCAACTGTTGCAATAAATACGCCTAAAGGCAAAAATCATATATGTAAATACCTAGTGGATAGGAAAAGTTTACACCCCAAAACATTAAGCAGCTTTGTTTATTATTATTTAATTCGTGATGTTATATTTTTGTATAGAAAGATGGATTGTACTGTAACGATCATGTCAAGGGCGAGACCGGCGACATCTTGTAAATAACAATGCTTGTTAAATATAATTGTAAATTGATCGCTTTATCTCCCATGTTAAAGTGCATTTGTGCTGTGAATTATATATTTAGTTTATATAATAACGTTTTTTAATCTGGCAACACCATAGTAAATAAATAATAATATTGTTTATTAATACTAATTAAATGAATAATCTTTAAATTGATGTTATATTTTTGGCGTTAATTAAAATATAATAAACAGCATAATGCGCTCTAAAGTATCAAAATCTTGGTAGTATAGTAGAGGAAATCTTTGTGATAATTTTTAAAATATCATTCAGTAGAGACAGTGTCTTGTAAATAATATAGTTAATGATAAGTGGAAAAAGCTACATATATTTTGTTATGAAAAAAATGCACTTACTATCATTTGCTTTCTAATTCAACGTAGGTCTGTATGCATATGAAAAAAATTGGTGGTTATATAAAATTTTTAAAGATACTTATATTTTTGTGTATGTTTTCGTTGGAAATGCCATTATTAAGAGAGATTTTGATATGATATGATAAAAATGATTACTGTATCGTAATGCAAACAGTCCAACGGTCTCGGATCTTACCTCCCATCTGCATTGGATATTTTTTTAAAATCTTTCTTAAATGTATTTATAACAATGGAATATTTTGCAATACAAAATACATATAATATAATTTTTTTAACTCGTTTAAGTGGATCATAATTAGAGCTGTATATTATCCAGATGTTAAATATTATTATTTCTTTCTTAATGTTTTGAAGTAAGCGTGTAAAATTTTAAATAATATAGAATAAAAGATGTTATGATAATTAATTACATAAAATCTTCGTTTGAGTGAAATGCCTTTCCTTTTTCCCTTCTCTGCTATCAATTAATATGTAAAGAAGTAGTGTAATGTAAATAGACGCAATGAAAACATGGTTAAATTAAATTACTTGTCTGTCAAAATAATTATGAGGAATTTGTTCAAAATAAGCCCAAAAACTCATTGTGAGTTAATCACAATGAGGTTTTGGGCTTATTTTGAAAATTAAATTCGATTCACGCCTTGCCCCATATATAGCAATTTTTTACTTTTTCCAATTTTGAGAAACGTAGTATATGAGTTGCGGAACTCAATGCTGTGCTTTGTCTTTATACTAGAGCGGAGGAAATGAAAATAATTCGTTAATACTGGTTGGGAATCGAATCGAAACCGTCACACACAATTAAACGTGCCTCACGCTACGACGGCTTCAGTATGGGTATACTATTCTACAATCTAAATATAATGGGAACTCATATGATGTATGTAAACTGCTTGCTAATATCAAACTAACAAGAAAGAACTAAAAAAATCCTATATATAGAGTGGAAGTGTAACACACAACACAACACAACACTAAACCACACTTGTAACCACTCTATAAAAGCCTTATGTAATGAAGAATTAAAAAAAACCCTAAAACAAAAAAGATTTCTCAAACAACAAATAATAAAATTATCGTTTTAAAATAAAACGCCTTTGTAAAGTATGACAAACACGCACACTAACGCTTATTAGTATTTTTGTAGTATTATATTATGTGTATACCCATACACGAAACGTCACATGAAATACAGATATGGATAAAAATTGTGAAATGAAAAAAAATCCTGTCTAAACTGTTGAGATATCTTGATTAATTTTTTTAGGTATTGGTTTTAAATATATTAATATTTATACTGTTTCCGTAAAAGGATCGCTGATACTTCCACCCTTCCAATTGTATATAATATTATCTACAATATACGGTCGTTATGAATGAAACAGAGTGGTTTTTCACTACCTACTTTCACTACTTTCATTAGCGTATCTAGAGATATTTTTTTGGAGCCTGCAACTCACTGAACAAGTGTTTGCAATGTTTATTTTAACGTCGGTTTTGGGCACGTCTTCCTATGCCCATGCCTTCAATATGTCTACTACAAAATGTACTTTGGACATGTTCAGAGGAAAAAATACTATAAAATATTTAAATGTATTTTTTTAATATATAATTACAAAATTTCAATAACTAGTAATTAATGCTAAAGTAAGCTCACCGCTGAACAAAGATATGATTCGATTTTAAGATCAACAACAATTACACAGTCTATGATTTTGCTCGGAAGAAGACGAATATTATTACTAGCAAGAAATAAAACAACGGAAATTAAACAATCTTATTTACTTATAACGGCGCAGTTCTTCAATTTCACCATCTTACAAAATTTTTGTTTTACAATAAAAATACACATTTTATTCAGCTGCAAGTATATTTTTAATTTACAGTAATTTATTTAGAAAGGAAAAATAAAGAAGCTTACAATGTTTACATAATTATAACATTTTATAATCCATACTAAGGAATTAACATTTTAATTTACACTTACTCTATAATTTTGGCACTGATAGTACTGGATAATGAAGATTTAACAATACATACATAATATATAGGTATACAAGAATATCATTATAGTCAGCAAAAATATCTTATAAGCGACGCGACGCAGTAAAATGTTATTCAAAATATATGTATTTATTATAAAAAAGTACAGCACCCTTAAAGTAAAATACAACAGTCTGATTTTATTTAGGTAATTTTATTCACGGTTATTTGGATGTAAATTTTATTATCTGCAATATGGACATTATCGATAGAAATAATATAATTACTAATATATAAAGAACGAACAATAAAACATAATGAAAGAATATAAAATGAAAAAAAATCATAAATTTTTGTAAAGATTAATTTAAAGCAACAGATAAATTGGTACATAAATATAATCTTATGAGAAAAGTCTGCAGATTGGAGCTGAATGCGTACATTTTATTCATCTTTTCCCTGGGGGCCGGTTTGCTTCTCTTCCGATAATCTTAGTACCTGTATCGCTCTTGTTGCCGACGTTGTTCTACAGAGCAAGGCACTCTATATTCCTAGCACTGTAGTGTCAATCTGTGGCAAATCACAGATTTTTAAATGAACGAATGGTATATAAATTTTTCGAGTACATACAAAAAAACGGATTTAACAGGTTTACGCTCTAATTCATTTATTACATGTTTTAAAAGTAAGTTTTTTATTTGTTTTGAATTAATTTCCACTCTGTCTCAAAATATATAAAAATACATTAAAACAAAAATAAAAAATATGGCGCTAAATAAAAAAAAAACTAATAATTTAAAATAATAACATACACATAAAACTGTTATTCCTTTAAAAAAAACAGTTTGTCAAGCATCACCTGCACTTGACTAGGTACGAACATATATCACAGCCGAAACTTACAACACTGACACATTCTGCCTCAAATCCTTTTTATTTACAACACTTATATTAAAATAGACAATTTTAATATACCTAAAATGTTATTTCACACAAAAATGATTAAATATTTGAGAAAAAATATAAATATTTAAAAGTAACGGCATTGCCACGCGCGCCTCTTAGAAAATGTCCGTTGTTAGTTTCCAAGAGGCACGGGTTCGAGTTCCGCGACCATGTAAATTTTTTTATCCGTTTTCTAGAATATTATTATAAGATGATTCAAAAATATAAATGATATACATTTTATATATAACTATGTATTTTTTAAATTAATAAAACTCTTGATTTAACCATGGAATGTAAAATGGTATATAAATTATAATAATTTCACTTACTCTAACAGGGTACAAAGTAAATACAAAAAGGTAAGGAAATAGAAAAATATTGATTTGTTGTTTATATGAATAAATATAAAAAAAAAACCATTAAACTTTATATTTACATTTAAACATAAGGCTAAACGCATTATAATATAGAATATACAGATAAAAAACTATTCACATTGTATAAAAAAAAATTTAGTCTGTTTATAATGGGTGTTTTTTTTTTAAATTCATACTGACCAGCCTTGTATCTATTGAACCAGAGCTAACATTGTTATGAATGTTATTTCTTCATTTTTATAATAACTACAAAATTCATACAAGATAGTATGTATTAAACCTTAATAGGCTTAGGAAGTATTTAATACATTATAATTGAATCACTAATTTACAATTAATAATATTTGCATATTTATTACACATATATAGTTTGGTTTAAAGGGACTATTAAAAGTATGATGCGGGTAGGATCGGTGCGCTTGTACACATTTGGTTTGATAACATTATCGTAAAGTTTGAGGTAATGCACAGTGTGGCCTTGTTGCGCCACCGTTACACGTAACTTAAATTAACATAATTAATAAGTCCGTATGGCTTAAGTATTTTTTTAGGTTATTAGCCTGTATTTTTAAGTGAGTGCACTTTAACATAGCTCGAAGATATTTTTGGCTCGAGTCCATATAATTTGTAGTAATGCCAGTGTGATTCCAGCTCGTACATGCTGCTACAGCAGTTACAGCAGAACAGCAGTATTACTGCAGTTACAGTGTTTTTAGTACCCATCACTCTAATTAAAGAAAAAAAAGTATTTACTGCATCTTGAGTGCACTTAGCTCTTGTTAATCATGCACGATTTTTATTTAATGTGCCGGCCGCCATCTTGCTTCTGGTTCTCTTTTAACGCGACAGTCAAGACAGGGTTGAAAGTTGACATGAATTGTAACAGGATGTAATGCCGCTAGAGGTCGCTCTTCTAACGCACCGAGTTGTCGCGCCACGCAAGCGTATTCTACGCTTAGTGGTACGTAATATTTACCTGTAAGTAAGGTAATATTATAATTAATCTATGCAAAAAAATATCATCAACTTAATGTGCTAGGTGTGGAAAGTGTTTAATGAACAACAAACGATGAAAAACAAACTGGGTAATTAAAATTAATTTCTTTGAGAAATACCTCGACTGTATTGTATGTTAAATTTATATAACACACACTTATATTCTTTACTAATGACAGCGAAAAAATCTCCACTTTATTACGCTAGTTTCGAATACTCGAAAATCTTAACTAGAAATCTCATGTACAACACATGTACACCAATGTACACCATTTCATTCATGTTACGTAAATTAAAAAAGATAAACGTCAAGTGTCATACCGAGGGCGTTGAGCGCGAACACGGGCACGTACTGCGCGGGCGGCGGCGGTTTGTCGTACTGGTGGTGGTGCGGCGACTCGCTGCAAGTGTCCTGCGACAGGGAAATGGATTTTCAAAAGAAATCTAAATATTTATATATATATATATATATATTTTGTAAAATACAAAGTCAACTTTTCAATTTACTTTTTATTTGTATTATTTATTTTATTCTGTCTGCGACATCCCCACACTAACAAAATTATTTTTTTCTTGAAGATTAGAATACGGTAGCATGCTCATTGTCCATCGCATCAGAGATATTAATATTAATCCACCAAATATACATAAGCTTCAATATTAAAATACCTGTGGCGAAGTATCTCTGGCGTCTTCTGTAGATCCTGAAGCCGAGGTGGAGGTGGAGGTGGCGGAGGCGGCGGGCTTGGCCGCGCGGCGACGCTTGTGGGAGTACGCCTTGTGCGGCACCGCGTTTGAACGGGATATGTCTACCACCTGATCAAGTATATAGTATGTTAAAAAATATTCGTATTTGAGGCCCTCTGACTGCTGTGGATTCGATTCTCACTCGGGAAAGTAAGAAACGGATTGTCCTAACACGAGGTTTTATATTATTTATACATTCAAAATCATCTTTTTTTTATTTTTCAAAAAATAAACATGAGGCCAGTCGGGGCGACTTAGCGTAGCAGTAGATATTAGACAATTTAATTTCCTCGCTCTGGTAATGAGCACCGCCACTTGGCGGCAATGGCTCGAGAGTTGTCTCGCGGAAGTGTTAACACTGGGTTCCCAGGATCTCCCTGCCTACCTGCTTCCGAATTTCGCTTCCCTTTCCTTAAATTCGACTTACCTCAGTATCCTGCGACCTGGAAAACCTTCTTTCAATGGAATTTTTGAACTTATAGGAGTGTAAGTAGTCATCGCTGTGTTCGGGCTTGCGTACTTTGCGTAGCGCTGCTTCACGTTTGAGTCTCCCGTCTACGGGTACTTCTTCGCCCACCGCCGCGGGTACACCGACACCGACACCGACTAACGACACTACAAATGTTTAGAATTGTTAGTTTTGACAACCAACAAAGACTAACCTTTCACATAAAAATTTTAAACCACAACGAGTTACATTCGTTTTATTATTTAGCTAATAGGGAGCTATAAAGTATTATTTTTATATACGTTATTAATATATGGTTGTCGGCTTGTCGCTACTTGTTATTGTTGTCGCTCTCTAGGAGGTTCATCGAAAAGTTTTATTGTATTTTATATTTGCAAATAATGTACGCTTGATAAAAGAGAAATTAAGTAACATTTTATATCACATGGCATAATAAATATTAAAAAATTTTACCTCTCTCGCACTCCATAGGGTAGGACTCCAAAGGGCGTTCTTCATAGGGCTCCGGGAATACGGGCGGGGGCTCTGGCCTCTGTATCACCTTTACAGCGAACCCGTGCGAGCTGCTCGAAGAACTGGCCGTCTCTGATGATGATCCTAGGTGAGACCGCTGTTTCTCTCTGACACCTGGCTCTACTAAGAGA